>CAAAJI010000293.1:47803-58167 GCA_900642245.1 Fragilaria radians
AGAAGCAAGTAGTTATGGTTCCATCATCGTTCTCCAGTGACCATTTGAATTCAATCTCCTTGTCCCGTGGGGGAGAAAGTATCATGTCCGTACAGGATAAAGCCATAGTCGGTGCTGGTTCGTTGTTGATCTTGGATACTATTGTCAGAAAGGCCTTTCGTGCTAACAAAATTGGATTTCCGGCACAATTAGGAGGATGTATTCTTCTTTTCCTTACCATGGTTCTGTCGGAGGCATTTTTTCCGGGTATGGGTGATAGTATATTTCATTCCTTGACTCCAGGAGCAGCACTACTGACAAAATGGTTGCCAGTCTTCTTTGTTCCTGGTTTGGCCATGCTACCTCTTGCACCATCTATTGGGACAACTCGTGATGTAAGTCCTCTCTTTTAGTCAAATCGTATATCGCCAAATTTGAAGACCTAACCTCTAGCCTTTGTGATATTTTCCTTCAGCATGTCCTAGTCCTGTCGGTGGTTGTCCTTGGTTTCTATTTTTCCTGCAGTACAGTCGCATTTTCTGTGCAACTGCTTCGTCAGGTGACAACAAAGAACAAGATAGCTTCTACTAAGGCAGTCACAATTCCAGATACTAGTAGCAAGCCTAAAGTATTGGGTAAACCCAGAGAGAAGAAAGCGGCTAGTCAAGTGCAGCTACCTCCACCTCCACCTCCCGTGGTCAAGCAGTTCTTACAATCAACATTGAATTCGCTTGCAATAGCCAGTCTTGTTTCGGGAGTCATTAGTATTGTCGCTACTCGAAAGCAATTTCAATATGCAACTTCGCTGCAAGCCGTGTTTCATTTTATTTCGACTGTTACAGCCTATGTCTGGGCGTCACTCCTACCACCATCGTTTACAAAGTTTGTCCACCCTCTGGTTACGTCTACAACTCTTACTTGGTTATTGATGCAACTAACAGCGTTGGCCACTGACAGCACCTTTAAGACTGTACTTGCAACGTACAAGGCTGGGTCCCTCCATTGGTCGAATTGTGGAGCAGGCGATCACTTGCTGAATCTATTGGGCCCATCCGTCATTGCGTTTGCAGTCGCTATGTATAGTCGTAAGAAGTTACTGCAAGAAAATCTTGCTATTGTCTTGATAGCCATGTTAGTATCAGCAGGTGGGGGTTTGTTTGGTACCGCTGCCTTTGTTCGTGCCATTCAGTTGGGAGGGAAGAATGGTGCCCTTGTTCGTCTTTCTGTCCTTTCCCGAAATGTAACTACCGCCTTAGCCATTGCTGTCACGTCAATCTTGGGCGGAAATATATCAATTGCATCATCCGTTGTCGTTCTAACTGGCATTTTCGCGGCAACCTTTGGTCGATCAATCTTGACGTCGATGGGAATCCACGATCCCGTAGCGCGTGGACTTGGAATTGGTGGTGCAGGACAAGGTCTTGGAGTTGCCAGCATGAGTCTTGAGCCTGATGCGTTTCCATTTGCCGCTATGTCCATGGTCTTGACAGCTGTATGTGCAACTATATTGGTTTCTATTCCAGCTGTCAAGGATGTTCTGGTCCAGCTTGCTGTCGGGCCTTAAGTAGCATCAGTTCAAGTGCAAACAAATAAAAGAGAATGAAGATCTGTAATTTTTCTTGCTGTTTAGAATCAAGGATATTGTTCTTGGAAAAAGTTAAAATGCATACAAAGTAGAAGCCATTCTTACTCACTAAAATTTGAATTACTAATGATATCTAGCATCCATGAAGTTTTTGATTAGATAACGATGTCTCATCTCCACACCTTATCTCCAGCATCAATAAGGCTAGTCCTTCTGATTTTACCCTCAACAAACAAAAGATATACCTTCGTTCTAAATGAGCCATGGAGGACCCTATGGCAGAGTTTTGATTCATAGCTTTATGTGTATATAGCTTTCTATCGTAAAGAAGCGATCCGAATGGACTTTTGTTTAACATCATAATTATGTCAGTCGTTGATCTCCTTGCCAGTAATCCATCTCCCTTATCAGAATCTTTATCAATTTATATTTATTAAATTTGACCTTTATTCCATATGGGGTGGGTGTAAATTGTTAGGAGTCTCTTCCTCAGCTTGAGAATAGAATCTTTCCAATTTGGAAAATCGTTAAATGGATAGATTGAAGGGACTGAGAATATTTCATCAGCAAGAATCCTGGTTTTGTCAATAGTCTTATATGTGACAAAGTACTCTTTGTAGCCTTCAAATGACTCTTTATGGGCGGAATATTGAACTTAGACATTGCAGATGTTGCAAACCTTCCACTACCTTAGCAATATATCTGGTTGTAAATCCATGGATGGAGAGAAATCTCCCACTGACAAAGTACTTTGAGGATGATTAAATTTGTTTTACATACAACACTATATTGCGCAAAATAACACGGAAAATATGAAGGTGAAGAGCGAGATTGTTTTTTATTTGCCTTGTCAATTGCGCTTTCGACCTTGCAGCATTACTATCATATATTTCCACGATTGAACAACGTTATTCAGAATACAACCTAAGTGTAGTAGTATGATGTTAGGGCGGAAAATTTCATGCAATAATCTTGTGCCAACATGTAGCCACCAGGTTCACCAATGAGGTTTGTGAATATGACTTCTAAATTTTGCGATGTTGCTGATTTCAAGTCGATGGTAGATTGTAACGCAGAAATCCCCCTTGAATTCAGGTATTGAGGAGAAACCAAGATTCTCACTAATGTAGGATTGAATCGTAAGGCACTTGCTAAGGCAACAGCTGTATTATCTTCAATTGGATTGTGTAGAAGACTAAGGTCAGTCAATGTGCAGTTGACTTCCAATGCCTTTGCTAAAGCAATCATTCCCTCTTTTCCGAAAGCATTCTCACCGAGATTGACCCTTGTCAAACTAGTGTTAGCGTGTAGAGTATGGGCTATAAGCAATTTGCTCCACTATTTCCTATCGAATTACTTTCGAGGTCTATTTCCTTCAAGGTATTATTGACATGTAGAGCATCTGCTAGCGCCACGGCTCCTGCATCTCTTATAGAGTTTTTTGAAAGGTTTAGCTGAGTGATTGAAACATTACTCCTTAATGCCTTAGCTAGAGCTATTGCTCCAAGGTCCCCAATAGAATTCATTGCGAGGTTTAGTTGGAGTATGGATTGATTTTTCAGCAGAGCTTCTGAAATTGTGATTGCTCCTTCTGTCCCGATAGAGTTGAGTGCAAGATTCAAAGTTGTCAGAGTAAAATTGTTTCGAATTGCCTCTGCCAGAGCAACTGCTCCGATATCTTGAATTTTATTAACTCGAAGATCCATACGGAGTAAAGTGTTGTTCCCTCGTATCGCCCTTGCCAAAATTGAGACCTTTTCCCCATCCAGGCCACTACAAGAGAGATCCAACGTATGCAATGAGTTATTGGATGACAGTACTCTTGCCAAGGCCTCAATTTGGGCGACACTCAAGTCCCTACCACAATTCAGAGCTAAACTAGGCTTCTTGTTTAATACGACTGCAATCAAAGATTCCGAAAATATCATATTTTGGAAGAATTGTGAGCTTGTACGAATGATATAACGAGAATGCTTCGCATCCAAAACGAGAAACCTCGTTGAGATATACTATGGCTAAAAATATCGCAACCTCGGTCAAATTTCCCCGGAGTTGACTTGTTGGATTGGAAGTCGTGTCTCGGTGACGCATGTTAACTTTTTTGATCGAGTGTGTATTGGCAAGTTGTGTCAACATTGTTGTATCAACAATACACGATAATGTTCATCGTTCAATACTTGCTACTTGGAAATCTTCTCTTTCGCAATGCTGGGGCATACATGTCACCATTTTCTACGTTAAGTCGACAACAATCGCAAAAGACTTTTCGTATCGATCGATATTCTAGGGAAAGTTCCTCGAATCGGTGCAAAAATTACATTCCCCTGAAATCGACAGCGACAAAATCATCGGAATCACCTTCTCCTACGTCGGAGTCTAAGCCTAATGCATGGATAGCAATTTTAAACTTTTTTGGAATTCATGAGGTGTTCAAGCAGCTGTTTCTACGATATTCTGTTGCGTTTCCGGCATCTCTTAGTGGATGTGGAACATTACTGACAACGTTTCTGCTATCTCCCATTGGTACCGATCTATACGCGCAATTTGCTCCAGGGGCTACTGTCTTGGCAAAATGGTTACCTGTCTTCTTTGTTCCAAGCTTGATTTCATTACCTCTAGCAAATAGTGTTGGATCATCTACCGAAGTAAGTATTACAGAAGCAACACATAATGTGGGAACTGGCCTCCCGTTTACCCTACTAAGTTTCCTAGCTTCTCAAAATTGCAGCAGTCGTTGTTGGGGGATTTTTCTTCAGCCTCTTGACGACTGCATACTCTGTACTTATGGTCCGGAAATGGCAAGGAACTACGACCGAATCCTCTCAGAGTAGTTCCGCCGTAGTGATGCCACAATCTCCACAACCCAAAATCTTTTCCGATAAATTGGCATTTGTTCTCAAGTCGGCATCCCTGATATCTGGGCTTTCCATGATCCTTGCAAAGAAAATTGGCGCTACTTCAAGTCTTTTATCGACGTCGTTTATGCTCAGTACCACACTGTGTACATTCGTATTTGGTGCACGACTCCCAAAGCAGTTCTCAAAAATTGTACACCCTTTAGTTACCTGCACATCTCTAACTTGGCTATCCATGCTGGTGGTGGGTTTGTTAACAGGGGAATCGTTCCGATCCATGGTAAAGTCCTACGCCGCTGCAGGTGGTGCCGGCCCTATCCTACTCAGCTTCCTTGGCCCTGCTGTCATTTCTTTGGCCTGTCAAATGTATGACCGTCGTAAGTTGATGCAAGAAAATATGCGTGAGGTGGCCGCTGCAATTACGGTATCGTCTGTTGGAGGGCTCTTTGGGACTGCCTTGGCAGTTCGATGGTTAGTCCTCACCAACCCTAAACTCCGCTTGGCATTACTTAGTAGAAACATCACGAGTCCCTTAGCCATGGCAATTGCTGGAATTTTGGGAGCTGATGTTAGCTTGGCTGTCAGTATGGTAGTAGTCACTGGACTGATTGGCGCCAACTTTGGAGCCAGCATTCTGGATTTTGTTGGCATAACTGATCCAGTCGCTCGAGGACTTGGAATTGGAGCTGCAGCACATGGACTTGGAACCGCTGCCTTTGCTAATGAGAAGGACGCCTTTCCCTTTGCTGCTATTGCTATGGCTCTTACAGCATCATCCTGTACTGTTCTTGTGTCGGTGCCAAAGGTAAATTTAATGTTGACGAAGATTGCTCTGGGGCTGTGAAATAATTAGGAAAGAGCTACTTATTAGAGATGATGTGACGACGCGATTAGGAAATTACTTCATGCCAACGAGTAGACTTTCTGATGCTATTTAGGATGATTTTCCCTTTTCTTTAATCTTTGAAAAGGCTCTTGTTAAATATTTTCAATCAGGTAGGCATGTATCCTTCTAAGAATAATCAAATCCTTACTTAAAACTTCATAATAATTGCTTTGATTTATTCTTCAGGTGTTGGAATGAAAACTTTTTGTGAAATTGGAGTACCAAAACTGAGTCATTCTCAGATCAGTTCTTCGTTTTTTCAACTTTGATACCATAGTTTCTTGAAAAGTAGTATCTTTTGCTGCAGAACATTTCTTTCAAATACATTTAATGCTCCAAACTCCTGCCTATGTGATCACCCTGAGTTCCTCCAAGTGAGCCTTTTTTACTGAGACGAAACTAATCATTAGTATAATGATTATATTTCGAGTTAGTCATTAATTCAAAATATGTGTACGGCTGTGAGTACAGTAACTTTTGACTGACTATTGTAAATAATCCTTAAGCATAGGCTAAACCTGTATGCGGTATAACGTTTTAGAACTGAATAGGTATGCCTCAAAAACTAGACTAAGATTTACCTCTAAAGTATTCATATTCTTATCCTATGGTATCTCAAATTCAGTGTCAGTGCTTGTATTAGACAATGACCAACAAGTAAAATACAAGCATGTAACAACAAAGACAGCACAGACAATTGTGACAAGGAATCCCTGGTGTCCTCTAGCAATGCTTTACTTGAAAAT
Organism: Fragilaria radians; assembly: GCA_900642245.1. Taxonomy (NCBI): domain Eukaryota; phylum Bacillariophyta; class Fragilariophyceae; order Fragilariales; family Fragilariaceae; genus Fragilaria; species Fragilaria radians. The sequence continues at coordinate 53,855 of CAAAJI010000293.1, forward strand.
CTTCATTTAGATGACAATTGGCAGGAAGAAGATGGTGTCTCAATCTATCTCATCATTCATTCACACTCAAGCTCGTGAAAAAAGACAATGTGCAGCAAATGAAAAAGAGGGCTCTCACCAATCTATTACTATTGTGCTTTGAGAATCAGCTTGATGTTAACAAGCAGATCCAAAATGAGGCGAACTTCACGTTGGGAGGGTAGGCTTGTTGAAGAGCCTTCATCGTCTTGGCTTATATTAAAAATCATAGATCCAGCTGCAAGTGTATTTGCAACAATTAAAGCAACAGCTAAATTGATCGCATCCATTCAGGATTTTTTCATAACACCTGGTTGGCACAGCTTTCTCAATGTCAAATTATTGTACAATAACTGTGACAAATTGAATTGTGAGTTCAAAAAAGGGCAATGATGGCATTATAGCCATATCAACAACAAGTCAGAATAAGAAGGAACTATTAAGAGCGCAGACTAATTTCTGGGGCTTAGATTAAGTGTCAAGGCCTCTTTGATTATTCCTTCATAGTTATCTATGAACAACGTAATACTGGCAGCCCTTGCCAGCTTGTGATTGGTAGAGACATGATTAATAAGAATGCTTTTAATCAAACAAGAATTCGGAAATTTAATTTTAGAATCACTAGCAGTTGGCGCTTGCTTTGCTACGCAAATTTATTTGTTTTACAAAAGATCAAAATAAACAATTCAGAATAGCGTTTTTTTGAATTTCCATCCAGAAATTTCCAACAATAATTATGACGTAGATTTTTATGATTGACTTTTATGAGCGTTCAATTTACAGGTCATGCAATTCAATACATGATTCAATAGTTTTACTACTTAACCTAGCATGAAACTGGTATCTTCATGTGTATTCAACATCACAGAACTGTCTCTGTGATCAAGAAAATTATGCTATTGATTTAGTATTGACATCTGGAAAGTGTAAGGTTAGACATTTCACTATTTCTCCTATTAGAACTATGGTTAAGAGTCTTTTTAGCTTTTTCTAGTGTTGTTGTTGGACAAGCCATTACTGCTGGTGTGGAACGTCAATGATTGTTGCTGTTGTTGGAAAATAAAGCTTTAGTGAAAAAATCAAAATTGTGTTTTTGGTTACAAAAAGTCAATATCATTGCTCAGTTAATTTTAATTCTTTGTATTCATTACTTGTATGAAAGTGTAAGAATTTGAGACAAACGAAGGATTAATATGATAACGGTCATCCTGAACATTCAACAATATCATTGATTCATTTGATTAATACCTTTGATTAATGCCTTTTATACCAGTATAGGTATGGATGAATAGATAATGGAATCCTTGTTTTACAATCCATTATGGGTTATTTATTTTAGTCGCTCAATCCCTTCTTTATGAACGGCACCAAGAAGAGCCAGCTGAAGGCCAGATCGGATGTGAACTTTTTCTCTAGTATGCAAGTAGGAATCAAATACAGTTCGGAGTATATACTCCGTCAATGGAAGGGTTACAAGTCAAAACAATTGTTTGATACTCCGATATACTAATAACAAAACGTTTTGAGAAAACCGGACAAACAGTTGGGCAAAAATCTAAATTCGGCTGACGGCCAGATCGTATGTGAAACTTTTTTAATAGTGTAAAGATGGATGAAGAATGTATTTCCGTTGAATCACTAAATTGAAGAAGGTTATGCTAATCATTTCTAAGAAAATGCAGCTGATTTATCCCAAATTCAACTCATTCAGGATTTTATTTCACGCAAGGTTAAACCGTCAATAAAGGCTAATTATGATTCTTCAAATGATATAAATTATGATGCAATTGACAACAACAAGGATTCTGTCAAAAGGGATCAGTTACCAAAAATATGAGGGATACGTTCATTGGTAAATTGAATCCTTCAAAGATGGTCCCTGCAATTAAAGCTACTGAACTATTTACACACTTTTGAATGTTGGATCCATACCATGTTGCTAATGTTTTGATTCCCACTTATGTAACTGTAGTTGGTCAAGAATTGGTCCATTACAACACAGATGTAGACACTCAAAGCAATAAGCCATATCATAAAGATGCCTTCATTATATGTAGTGGAAATTGTGACACCCTTTGAAGTCTTGGACCAGTGTATATCTGTTACATGCTATTGATCTATTTTTTACGTGCTATCCTAAACTAGCCTCAACCCACCTACCGTGGAGTTTAGCGTGGACTCACACGGATCCTTAACAGAGGACCTTTTATTCAGAAGTTTGGTTCACATTAATCCAGTATTCTTTGGTTGTATTCCATAAACCGGCTTTATGACTTTCAACAAAACTCTGAAAAACTCCGTAATACATATTTATCCATTCCGTGACTTCTTGCTGAGGCTGTAAGTAATGTTCTTCAAACAATGAGGCTAACATCTGTTGCAGGCGTTCTGTATAGTTAGCCTATAGGCTATAGATGATTTGTAAATTCAATATGTTGGTTGTTATTTTGAATTTGTGCATGATATTGGGATAATGGATCAACTGAGTTATTGTGATGAGCCCATATTTCTTTCCATATTTCCCATAATGTTGAGATAATCAAACTCATTGTTTTCATCCATTTACCTTTTGGCTTTAAGGATGTATTTATCATTTCCCATTTGTCAGTTACAAAGCTCCTCAATACCATATCCCATCCGATCTGGCTCTGAAGCACAAAATTATTTTTCATAGTAATGCAATTTTTCTGGTATGCAATGGAATCATATATTTGATGCATTAGGGCTTGGTGGGATTCATCAACCTTGAGGGATCTCTGTATTTCCTGAACAAAGCGGGACCTGGACAAACCTTCTTGCTTTGGGCAGGTTAGAACATGGTGAATATCTTCAGAAGCTTGTGTACAGCATGGACAGTGGGAGTGGATTGTTTGGTTTAACTTAACCTTGTGTACTTGTGTAAGGCATATATTGTGCACCATTTTCAAAAGAGATGATAAAAAATGGCTTTGCTTATTTGCTGTTTGGAACACTTCCCATACAATATGAGAGTATGCTTCTCCAAATGTGTCTTGGTAATGTTCTTGAATTATTTGTTTTTGAATTGACATACGAATTGACTTGATGATATTGCCTTTTTTGCTTTCTCCTTCGATTGCTTTATCTCCGACCATAAGTGGTATGGTTTCCTCAACTTGATTTCTTTTTGAAATAGTGTACTAAGTATACATCCTGCAAAAGTAGGACGAAAGGCCGGGTATTGCATGATCAGGGATAACATCAACGTTGATAAATTCTTGACTGATCCATTCTTTCCCAAGCCTTTTTATTACACTGTGCTCAGCAATGGTACCGGTCTGGACTCGATATATTTTATCTGATGTTTGATAGGATCGAAATTTCTTTCGAATGTTGGAATATTCTGCTGTCCACGGCCCTAATGGAACTTTTAGTGTAGATTGCCATGGTCTTAAAAGCGTCTTCAAGAATTGAAACCATATCAACCATTTTGTACAGTCTGGTGCCTTTGTCGTATAAGACCACTGTCTTCATTCTCTGGGGTATCTCTTTTTGTTTTAAGAGTGTATATCTGTTACGTACTAGAACTTGGACAATGTCCCCTTCTGTGCAATACAACTTAGGATGACACTTTAAGACACATTAGGATAAAGGGATCTTAGGTTTGTGCTTTCACAAGGGATTTCTGGTATATCCCATAATTCTTCAATGTGAAGGCAGGCACACAGGCAAGACAATTTCTACACCTTTCTGGCACCAATACTTTTGAGCATTCAAAGCCATTACATTTAATACGGAACAATTACACATAGTTTTGATTTCTATATGTATGTTTGTTGTTTAGAGGGGAATCATTCTTGCAAAGCTTGAGGATACAAGGATGTGTTGGATTTCTACTAACTAAAACAGAATCAATCCATGTGAATGGAAATAGAAGCCAGATAGAAGTGAAAAAACTATAACTTGTTAAGCTAACTTATGATTTGTTGGATTCACCCCAAATGGCAAAAATGTTGTGTGAAGAACTCATTTGTACTGCATACGTAGTAATATCATTGTTGGAAGGCATGCCTTCCTTCCCATTTCATTTTACAATTTAGGTAAAAAATAGATTCTATGACTTGGAAAGGAAAGTTTTTTAGAAGAGACCCAGGAATAATGGCCTGGAAGTTGGCCTTGTGGATGGTTTTCTTGTTGGTGGTATTGTAGGCTCCTTAGTAGGCTTAAGGGTTGGCACAAAGGTAGGCTTAAGGGTAGGCTTAAACGTAGGTGCAAAGGAAGGCTTAAGGGTAGGCTTATGCGTAGGAGCAATTGTAGGCTTAAGCGTAGGTGCAATT
>CAAAJI010000294.1:4942-34694 GCA_900642245.1 Fragilaria radians
TTCGCATGAAGATATGTTTACTTGGATTTCATCTATTGCAGACTTAACACAGTATGCACTTCGGAAGATGTAAGGCAAATCTTGACATATATTTTGTAGTTTTATGTCACACCATTTACCTAGACCTTCTAGAAGGCTTCCACTAACTGATACAATGGGTTGCGTATTCCATGGAGTTTTGTGGATTTTGGCGAGAATATAGAAGTATGCATAGGGATCTTTTACATTTTCTAATTTCCGTGATAAGTAAACTCTATCCGGATGGTTCTCAGGGAAATGCAGTTCAAGGAATGTGTTGATTTTTGATTTCAATTGTTTCACATGTATTTGAGCTGCCGAGGGATGTAACCTTTGGTATGTATCCTTATTGCATAGTTGATCTTGAAAAGCACATAGAACATATTGCTTTCTATCAATTATTGCAGGCCCTAGATTCTTGTCTGTTTTGATAATCATTAAGGTGGGGCTGATTGTTAAAAATCGTAACAGCTTTCTTGGGTGGAGGATAGGTTAGAACCCAGGTGCTTGTTTGTATTGGGAATCTCCTGGCATAGACAAAGAATTGTGGTGTCTATTTGTTTGATGCATTTTTCTGGTATTTCGTTGAGGGGAGGGGTTCACTCAGAACAAACATAAAGCTTTGGTGAAAACTCTTCATTTTCATGTTTAAGTCCAGCAAAGTATGTGTGAATAAGTAAGTCGCGTTTGAATCTTTTGAGGTCCAGATTATTGAGATTATTAAGAACAGGAGATTGAAGACAAAAGTTTAATCCCAGGCCAATGAGTTGTTTTCCATTGGGGGAACTGTAGAAAGAAGGTTCGGAGATACCAGGTTGTGAAAAGCAAGGTTGGATGGCCTTTCAAAGTATAACCATGAGGGAGTGTTTCCAAGGTTAATGACGGCGTTCCGAAATGGACTAGCTGTAATAGAAATGGTCAGGGTGTACTCTTTTTGAATAGAGTGTAGTGTTCTACTTGTAATATGGTTGAGATTGTTGTTTATTTTAGTCTCTTCTTTACTGAGTCGCTTTTCTTCTTTTTTGAATTGTCTCTTTTTCCAACGTTGTCTCTGTTGTCGATTATAGGTTGTTTTATAGTCTTTGCAGAGTTTTTGGATTTCCTTACTCCTGAAGATTGTTTTGAGGAGGAATTGCGTTGTTGGGAGCGATTCCTTCTTGTAGGAGTTTGGGTCCTCTGTTGGGTCGATTTCTTTTTTAGAGAGGCGCCTTTGGTCAAACTGGAATTGGTGTTGGCATTGGCCCCTCGTTTTATGTTTTTTGGACGGTTAATCAAGGTTGATTGAAGTCTATTAAGTTCTTTAAGGACCTCCTTGTGTACAAGTGAGCGTAGCAGTTGTGGGGAGGTTGTAGGTTCTGTATCAACAAGCATAGTGATATCATCTGCCTTATTTAGAGCTTTTTGTTTAGCGATAAACTCCCATCGGATTGTTTCTTTTTTGATGACATCAACTTGAGTGGAATATGCTTGTAGGGGAAGAAAGATTAGGTTGTTGATGAAGTCTTGAATGTATCGCACAAATGCAATAAAGGTATCATTTGTGGTGTCGAATGAACTTTTGTAATTGTTAAGTAAGGGATCATTTGCACCAGGAAAGACTTTTGAACAAATGGTAGCTCATTCTTCAGCATATTAAGGTTTTCCAGAAGGTTTCCTGACTGAAAAAGGACTTCAGTGGTCAATGCAAAAAGAAGCAAGTAGTCATTATCATAGATATCTGTAGGGGTATTAGGAGCTCCCAGCTCCACAATGGACAATTGATAACTATAGAGGCAAATCTTTAAAAATTCCTCAAAGATTTTTTTGGATCTAGTATTCCTTTCGAGTAATGCAGCATCAACCATCAGTTTCTTTGCTGAAGTAATGTAGTCAGTTGTGGTTGTGTGGAAAGAAGACGCCAGTGTCGTAAAAGTTTGAGTCCTTGACACTTCATCTGAGCCCAACAATTTGGTTGCAGACTTCAATGAGCAAGGAATATAGTCGTCTTTTTGAAGTTTAAGTATGGTGAATGACTTCTCTGTGTTTTCGATGACTAACGAAATGAGGCATTTGCCTAGGTTCAGAGTAAAAGAAGAAACATAGGGAGGGAGCTTCTGAACTTCCTCTTGACACCGACGGTACGCCATGGTTGTGGCAGAGGGAAGCCTATTAGGATGATTTTTCTTGATAGGTTTCGGCGTGGTAGAGCAGGAGGGGGAGGTAGAGTTCGAAACTGGAGTCGTGATTATCTGTTTCTCTGATTGATATCCATCAAGTTTGTATTTCTGTAAGCGTTGACAAAAGAGTCAGTACCCAAATAATTTGCAAAAGTGCTCAAAGTGAGATGTTAAATTTCGATTGTTTTTGCACAGTATGACAGTATGGTTCTACAAACCAGTAGACGGGAAACGAAGTTTACAAGGGAGGAGACATTTATAGTTGTCAACATTTATCGTTTGTCAACATTTATTCGATTTTTTTGTTTTTTTGACACGTGAATCAATTGTGAGTAAAGAAAAAGTATAGTCATGGCTGCAATATCCAAACCAAGAAGTCAAGGTTCCAAACGCAGTCTATCCATCTGGATCATAGCACTGCTAACGAGTATAATTGTCTATCCGATAGCATCCAGATCAAGTGGTGAGGATGAAAGCTATCCATTATTGAAATTGAAACCCCAACTTGACGATGCCACCTTCGAATACGGTCTGGCTCCACCCCGGGGGAAAGCCATCGCTCTACCATCAGTACGGGTCGCCAAAGAAGAATTTAAATCAGATGAGAGGTATGGAGGGAAAGGAGATAAGTCTCATTTGGGTGGATTTACTGATATGGATCATCATGGCATTAGTCCTGCTGTATGGAAATGGATGATGACATATATTGGCGTACATTCCATTCTTGATGTTGGATGTGGACGGGGTATTAGTACTAGTTGGTTCTACTTTCATGGAGCGGATGTGTTATGTGTCGAAGGATCGCATGATGCAATCGAAAATACCGTGATTCCCGATACAAGTCGAATTGTCGAACATGACTTTTCCAGAGGACCATGGTGGCCAGAGAAAACTTACGATGCTGTTTGGTGTGTGGAGTTCTTAGAACATGTAAGAATGAATCAAGTCAACCCCTAGTGATGTTCCTCTTACAAAATTTCTCACTCATGTCTTTTCTTCTCTTTCTCTCTCACCTAATTCAGGTTGGACGAAATTTGCAATACAATTATATTCGAGCGTTCCGAAAGGCAGCAGTGATATTCGCGTCACACTCATTATGGGGAGGTCATCATCATGTGGAAGTTCATGATGATGCATTTTGGATTGAAAAAATGACCATGTTTGGGTTCGTATATTCTCCAGGATTGACAGAACGCGTACGAGAGGCAGCTAGGAATGAAAAATCCAAGGGAATTGCTCCAAATGGTATTAAACTCAATGCACAACACATATGGTTGTCTATGCAGGTATATATCAATCCAGCAGTTGCCAGTCTACCACAACATGCACATTTGATGGCAGAATTGGGATGCTATGAGAAACGTGAGAAGGGTGTCGTCTACAAGCGTGAATGTGGTAAAGGGGATGACCCTCAGGCAAAGTTAGAATCGGTACTTCCTGAGGGGTATCGTCCTTTGGTCCTAACTTCGGCACAAGATCAGGCGTGGTTTGATCATGTCAAGACAAAAGTGAAACCTCGACAGGCGGATGAGGAACTGAATATTGGAAAAAAAAATTTCACAAAGCCCGCAGAGGAAGAAAAGAAATAATAATTGGATAAGAAATGTTGTAGTACGATTCTAATGATAGAAACAAACATATCCATTGGTCAGAACGAAATACCTATTCTGATAATTCATTTTCATACAAATTAGTGTCGTATCCTTTTGTCGCCCGCCCTTACGCTGAAGTTTTCTTTTTTCTTAATTTGTCATCCGTATCATGTTTTGCATCCGTCATCTTTTTCACCTTTTCGCCGTTACCCGGGGCTGATTTGAGAGAGGAACGTCGTCCACCACTCGAGGTCGTTGGTGTCTTTTTCTTCTTTCCAGAATCACGATATGCTTTGTTACCATCTGCTGTGGCAAACGCTCCACTCGTTTGGAATGCATCATTGGGAAAGTCGTTGGTAAACGTGGATATGGCAAAGGGATCATCATCACTATTATTCCCCATGGGAAATCCATCCGAATCAAACGATCCAGCATCACCAAAGGACTGCTTCGTACTGCTCGTTGTACTGTCGAGAGAACCAAAGTCAAAGAAATTATCCACCTTTTTAGTAGTGGATTTAACCACAGTGGGCGAGAATTCCGATTGTAGGAACGCATTGTCATGAAACAAGTTTGTCGTCGCATTAAACGCATTTTTTGTATCGGCAGATGTGAAATCGGTGAACATTAAAGCATCCATATCGTTGGAATTATTCAACGTGAATGTAGGCTTTTTGATGGTTGGTGTGGTAGTATTACCATTGCCACTGGGTACCACTATCGCATTGGACAAGTCACATGCCGCCGACGCAGCCGATGCTGTTGTTCCTCCCGACGAACGTCTAGAGGTAGTTTTAACTTTGGTGGCAGTTTCAGTGTTGCTAGCGATAGACATCTTCTGAACAGATGCTGATATGGATACAGCATATTGATTGGACTTTCCCAACAATGACCGTTGTCCAGAGGATTCCAACTGTGCCATTGCTTGTTGATGACTTTGACGACGCTTTGCAGCTGCACCGCTGAGCTTAGGCACGGGTGTTTGCCAAGATGCCGTCGTTGGTTCTGTCGATGTTGCCACTAATGATTGTGACTTTGTCATCTCTTTAATCAATGACTCCGATGGAGGTTCATACGTTCCGGAGGATGCAAACGAACGAGCCTTGGATTTACTAGTCTTTCGATTGAAATCAATTTGCATTGGAGGTGGGGCATCATAATGTTCTTCGACCGGTACGACTTGTCCTGGCATAACAGTAGGAGTTGTAATGTCTGAAACAACACTTATGGCATCCGAGTAACCATCTCCAATTATTGGATATGAAGTTGTACTTTCTTCACGTTCAAGATATTGCCTTCGATCCTCATGCTGATCAGTATCAGCACTGGATGTTGCCGGTGTATCATTTTCAATTTCCTTCATTCTTTTCTTTTCTGTATTGACGGAGTTTGGATGGTGAATATCAATTAGGGGGGAAATGTCCTGTTACTCTTCGCCAGCTTTCAATGGATCAACAGAGCACAATGCAATTCGTTGCAAAAATTCACAAGAAACCAATTAATGACAAGATATCAATCTTCACAGCGACAACAAATTGATATAATCCGCTATATCATTCGATTTCAATGGAAGTCCAAAGCGTAATTGTACCTCTCAAGTCACTTATGATGATCTACCACTACTGTAGTAGTATTGAAGAGTGGTATTCCAAAGTCACCTTGAAGTGGCTGAGTCTGTTTATGGTCACTAAACAACTACCGTATCCAGTCTACGCATATTTCACTAAACACTACATCATTGGTACAGTAGATTATTTTCTGGCTAGTGCACCACAACCACGAATGATACGAACATGGAAGACAACCATGAATCATCCAAATCAATCATCAACAATCCATCCATGAAACGTCCATTAGACGAAACTGAGGTGATGCCTATTACATTGGAAGGAGAGATGCCTCAAAAACGATATTATAGGTCACGCGCACATTGCAATCCTTTATCACACAATGACTCCTTTGAATACCCACTGACGCCATTGGATATGGATTGGACGAAGCATTATCCATCTTCCAATGACTGTCAAGGATTGAACGTATTAAATCCAACTGTTTTAGATGTAGGTTGTGGATTTGGTGGACTGACTGTCGCTCTCGCAAAGTTATTACCACAAGAACGAATCCTTGGAATGGAAATACGTGCCAAGGTGACAGAATATGTCCGATTACGGATTGTGGCACTCCGTAAGGAACATCCTGGACAATATTTAAATGCTTCTGTCCTCCGGACTAATTCCATGAAGTATTTACCCAATTTTTGTCCACCGTCAAGTCTATCCAAAATTTTCTTTTGTTTTCCAGATCCACAATTCAAGAGAAAGAATTGGGGTCGACGGATCATATCTGACCGCCTACTAACCGAGTATGCCTATTTCACCCGAGATGGTGGACGACTATATTGTATCACAGATGTTTTGGAATTACATAATTGGCATGTTGCCAAGTGTGATGCTCATCCTTTGTGGGAACGTGTCTGTCAACATTTAGATCCCGACGGAGAAGCAGTATCTACAGATCCCTGTGTGACAGTTATGCAAACGGCTACCGAAGAATCTCAAAAGGTGGATCGATCAGGTGCTCCAAAGTACTTTGCCGTGTATCAACGTATACCCAATGATCAAGTTAGGGCTCCCGAATCTGCATTGGAATTTTTTTCGACCTCGACTCTAGAGGATCAAATTGATGCAGGAGTTGAGCCATCTACGACAAAAGTGAAATAGGAGGGAAATACTTGCAATTGGAAAGAAATCAACATATTGTTTATCTAATTGGATAATTCAGTTGTTGATTTTCACTCTAGATTATGATTGAGAAAAATTCATTGTTGCGATAATTAAGTAAGCATAATTCATTACTATACCATACGGCGAGTGTCTGTTAAACGAAAATCACTATGATGTCTAGGATCCTAGTATTCTCGAAATCTTCAGATATATATCTGAAGAGTAGTACCCGCAAAAAAAACAATACATATAGAAATATCTACTGTCTCGAATCAGTGATTAATGTTTATAAGATAAAGACAGTTACAATGCTTTACCATTCAAGCTCATATCCTTCCTCTATCTCACTACCCCCGTCAACATTAAAGACATGTAAACACACAAATTGGTCCATGCCATTGGTTATGAGTGAATCTTCAGAAAGACACAGACTATTTATATCATCCTTAAATCCATCCATGCTAAAGAGTTCTTTTCCGGTCTTGAAATTCCATGCTCTCACCGTTCCATCCACTCCCGCCGACAGGATTGCATGAGGATGATATTGTAACGCTGTAATTTTGTTTTCATGACCTTGAAATAGGTGCGCTCTATGCTTCATTCTCTGATTTGATAATCGAGGCCATTGTTCCAAGGTGGTCGTTTCTCCCTGAGTCCTTTGAAGAATATCCCATTGCTTGATTATCCCATCTGATCCTCCTGTCAGAATAGTGTTGGAATCATTGGAACATGCAACTGCTGTGACACCACCATCATTGTCGGTTTGGTGAGCTAAGAATCGACCATTCGGTATTGGACAGACTTCGCCGGCAGAAGCGGTCTTGATAATGTCGGACAAGAGAAAAGAGACAACATGACCTGAGCTCATACCGAGTACAATATAGGAGTCATTGGCATCAGCCGACAATATACGACATGAATCTCTTCCACATTCTTCCATTTTACATCGATACACTAAATCTCCGGTCCAAAGGTCCCAAAGAGCCAAGGAACCATCTACAGATGCGGAGAAGAGAATGATATTTCCTTGGAAGTTTACGGTTTTCAATGCCACAATTTGATCTGAGTGAGCCTCGAGGTTGCGAAGTGGATAGACGCGTTCACCAGGTACATCGGGTAGATTCCAAAGTGTCATATGTCCTGCTGTGTCAGCGGTAACAACTATCGATTCGTCACTATGCTCGTCACTTTCTTTCATCAGAATGGCTGATATCTCATGACCTTCGTGTGCCATAAATTGAAATATGACTTCGAATGGTACTTCGTTTATACTCACTTTATCTGTATCATCCCGCACTAATTGAGATTCGACAGCAACCGTCAAATTGGAAGTTTCGACAATCTTGAGTTGCGATTCAAATTTTGCCCAATATTCAGTTCCTAATTCTACCAAACACACGCTTCCGTCGGTCCGCCCAACAATGACACTATCGATTCCAGTGGCAATCCGAGAAATTTTAGTGGATTTGGAAATCGCATCCTCCTTGGCATTGTAACGATCAAGAGAAAATCCTCGGACTTTCCAATTCCCTTGCTTCCAATTCTGGGATAGTTTCACATCTCGATTATCTTGATATTTTTCAACGACTGTACGCAAGGACCCCACCAATTGTGAGGAGGATGCACTTCCATCTCCACCCGCCCAGAAATCATCACCAAAGTCACTAAATTCTATTGGACGTTCGGTATCCCACAACCATGGCGACGTAGACGACGACGACGACGAACGTCCCGTCAACAGTCCACTACGTACAATCACAAAGGATTGCAACGAAGGTAGTAGCAATATCAACCCATATAGTACACTACGTAGTGGAATAGAAGAGAGAAAGATCATTATCTTTGTCTTTTCTTTCTTATAATATTAAGTGTTGAAACAGAATTGCAGTCAGTCCCAAATATTCTGTTCTACCAGTAAAGGCGTCGCGCATTCACAGAATTTCAAGGAATAAAGCAAAGTCAAATCAAAATCAAGATGGGCAGACGAAATTCTCACTGTCGTGCGACGTCAATAAATAAATACGGTCTTCCTGGTATCGTTGAATGCCGCGAAAATGTACTTTCGTTTGAAGCATGGCTCGTCATGCATCTATCTAAAAATAAATTTTCTGTAGAATTGAAACGTACATACTTTCAGCAATTTTACCCATTTCAATATAAAATGCTGGTCATGTATACAACAAAGCCTGCAAATTTCCTTATTTTTGTTGTAGAGGATTTGAAAGTAAAGTTAAGGAAAATAACGATTGACAATATAACCAACCGAGTGATTTTCCCCCGCGTCTTATGCTTGATCACAGCTTTCTCATTTACCAATATTTCATTACAAAGTTAGAATCACTTAGATTTTTAGAGACAATATCCATAAATAATCAATAGGAATGAATTCTCAATCGTGCAGCAGCATAGAATTTCAATAGGGTGATATGCCTTTTCTATTGCTGTAAACATACTTTCATCCAGATTGTACTGAAGAGAATCATCGCGAATTCATCATCAATTGCGAGAAATCCTCTTAGGGTTAGGAAAATTGGTTTATAACATAATCCTCAATCATCCCAAACTCTTTGCGCAGCTCATGATACGGATTATAATCAAAGCGTACCAATAAAGGTTGGGCATGAATCTTTGAAAATCCAGAACTTTTCATTCCAATGATTTATTCTTGCCTACATAAAAATGATAAATGTCTGACTAATCTTTGGAATTTGAACCCCTTGAAGAAACTGGGACGAGATTGAAACTTGTAGCTTGTCGCTATGGAGAAAAATATCATCAGCAGAAGGCTCTCAGTCAACAGAAGTTGAAGGATTACCTCACATGATAGTTCATCATTAAATGATCATCTTACAGTTGAAGTAATGTAATGTCACCAGAAGATAGTTTTGTGAGCGGAGTCCCTCACAGATTACCGTTTATGAGTTCTTCATGAAATTGATTCACGATTGAACTTAGTGCATAGAATATTTATTAGACCATGGATCATGTTAGCTTTGAAAAATGAGACTACCACAATGCTCATTGAACCAAACAATTAATTTCCCATCATGATTTCAAACAGTAATCGTTTCTTAATACTTGTTAATGATTCAGGTCCTTACAATTCTAGTATCAATGTTAAAAGATCACGATCGGAATTTTGTTTCTTGCCATACTCTCAGAGACCTCTGGGTAACACAAATATGGATTGGCTTTGGGCAATCATACGTCAAGTTAACTATTTCTAAAAATATGTATCCCAGTCCATGGTTGTTTTGGGATAGTAATGATCAAGGATTTTGTTTCATGCATACATTATGGTTATAGCACATGATGAATGACTTTATCCCTTGGAGCAAAATAATCCAGAGTTTGAAGCTTTCCAACGATTAAAGTTGTGTCGAATATTCTGACTCTGGTGTTGGACCTGTGTAATGTAATTACACGTCGATTCAATCTAAGTTTAACCATTTAAGTCTACAGCCAAAGGCATCTAAGACATACCAGAATGGACCAGCCCCAGTAAAAAGTATATGAGCATGACTGCTTTCAAAATTTCGAGCACATAATAGATCCTAAGCCAGATCTTGATTGGCCTTGGGCGATCTTGAATTTCTCGTGACATCTTTTTGAGGTTTGCTTCTTCTTTGTCCGTCAAATTATTGTCATGCCGTAAGGCATCTACAATTTGAAATTCAGCTAAACGACTCAATCGAGGAGATATCATGAATCCCGATATTGCAAGACAAGTCATCGCGATATTTATCGGCAAAAAATCAATAACTTCATTCCGCCGCAGGATAAGTCGAGAGAAACACATAACTCCTGCCATGGACAACTCGACAGCCTGTAGAGCACCTATCATAAGTCGCTTAAAATCCAGAGCAATGTGCATTCGTAGCAAAGGGGCCTTTGAGATGATCCACGTTTCTAAGAAGGAAATAGCTAGAATATGCCCGAGCCATACAAAAACCACAGCCATGTCAAGGAAAATTGGAGGAATGATGTGTTGTTGACAGAACGCTACACCAGCACATCCTAATGATGAGTAAAGTAGGAAAATCACTTTCTCGTGAGACCTAGAGATCGGAAAGTAGGTTGCTGTCTTAGTCGAATCCTTAAAAGGTCCATCCTCGCTGCCAGACATTTTTCACTCCATTTTCTTTTTCCTGTTGTTTTTCTTGAATTTGAGGATGACCGCGACAAGTTACTTTTCATACGGACTCCAAAAATTAAAATGGAATCCAACATAACGACCTCAGCTTTTTACACTGTTATCAAACCTTCATTTGTCTCAATTTCTTAAACTTTCATAAAATCAAAGAAGACACAGAATTAAAGCTGACAAACAATATAGCAGACTTTGCACCAACAACAACATTTTTTAATATGTTTTCATTGTAGCATTGATTTTCCATTAGCAGAAACAATCCTTTGGCATTCCAATAACTAATTGTAACTGGTTTGTAGAACATTAAATATATGGATCAATAATATGGTTGTAAATAAAGAAAACATTTGGGATACAGCTGATTCAAAAGGTACCATTAAATATAGGGTAGTAAACTAATTATATTATCCTACTTCCATCCAGAATTACAAGCTAGAACGTTGTTGAGACTTTCAGTCATAAACTTTTCCCATAGCAGCAGCACCAATGACGTCTACAACAATAGCCTAAGAAAAAGCTAAAATATGTCTTTAAACCATAGTTTTAATTAAAAAAATGAAATTACTACCTTTACACCTTACTAATAATGCCAATGCTAAATCAATGGTTTAATTTACTTTTAGTTCTGTGATGGTGAATGCAACTGTAGATACCACTGACATGCTAGATCAAGTAGTAAATAGGTTCACAAATAACAATCACAAACATCTTTTGTCATAATGGTAATGTAAAAATACAAAGGCATTGAAAATAGGTAACTCTGCGGGCACCAACAGTGGATGTTTATTTTTTTGCAGAATAATTGTCGTATACAATACATCCAGTCAGTGTGAATCCCTACAGTCAATGAAAAGCGATGGAGAGTCGAAGGTTAATCCTGAACGATGACATCACTCATATGGATATCATTTGTGGGTCGAATAAAGAGGCGTTCAATCATGCAGGTACGATTTGAAGTCTCAACTTAAAACCTTGTTTATGAACGTTATATCGTCCACTGACTACTATTTTTGTCTCGTCCAGGGAATAAGTTGTTTCGGTTCTTAATTGCGTTCAACCATAGTAGGTTTCAAGTCCGTTCAAGAAAATCGAAGGGAATCGTCATATCTTCCGTTCTAGAGCAATTCACCAACGCAGGCTGTCGCTTCGTCGAGCGAATAAAGAGCGAATGCCCTTCAGCTTGTGCTACAAATAACGAGCCATGCTGGGAAATCGTGAGCGAAGCCGAGGCAAGGACTAAAATTTCTCATGCATTCCGAGATAAACGTAATGATCCAGATATATCTCTTCTTTTAGCACGCATCCATGATACGATTGTTGCCCCAAATCGACTCCAAGCATTGTCCTCAGATGCACTCTAAAAGCAATCAATGCTAAAATTCTTACAGTGAAGCTAACTGGAATGGAAACGGATGCTCAAACAAAGAATCTTTTCATGAAAGTGGTTGAATCAGTCATTTTTATAGAATCCGCGAGAAAAGCTATTATTTGTTCTCCGGTATGCCCAGACATGTATCAAAATATGGTCTTAAGGCATACCATCTCTGCGTTAGAGACTAATGCGATTGCAAGGAACAGAAACAACCAATCTACCAAGATAAATACCGATTCCTTGGATGTATCAAGATGGCTTTCATCAACGAGTCCCTTTCCAACTATTCCGTATCCTTCTCGGATGAACAATTCAGCCGACACTGCTTGTGACATAGAGAAAACATGCCAAAGCAATATTGAGTTAGTTTTATCAGATGACTTAACGTCTCATACTCGGATTAGCAGTCCTGATTTCATAGATATTTACTGCGAATGATGTCATAATGAAGCATGGACGTACAATGCATTTGGCACACTCTTTGTATGAACTGGTAACTTTGAAAATGTATCATATGTTCCTGAATATTGGTAAGATTTGAAATTTTGATCAAATGGGGATATGCCGTCATGGGTTCTAAGAAGAACTCAGAGGGAGCTCAAACTGTCCCAAAGGGATAAGAAACATTTTTAGAAATCTGTTTTGTTGCCGCATCATAGAGTCAGTTAACTACCCGTAACAACATAGAGTCATTTAACTACCCGTAAAAACAACACATCGATCAATATTAACCGTACTTTAATTATAATCTGAACTGCAAACTACTACTGAAACATTCAAATTTTATTTTATCTTTTCAGGTTCTCAAACTTCACCATGAAATCCTGCTGTTGTCATTTCGATCGGTTCGGAGGAAAATATTGCCTCATCATCTGCTGTTTTATGCTTATTGCGAATGGAATTCACTTTTGGTGCTCCAATACTATATTCATCATATTCAGCAAAGTAATTTTCCTCTAAATGCTCTTCAATTACAATCGCTGATGTGTCTAAGTTATTACGGTTCGAGCCTGTACGGTCGAGAGGAGAAAGAGGTTGTGATAATCGTGTATCAGAAAAGCACATACCATTTCCACCAAATGCCACTGGAAGCTTCAAACGAGAAGCAAGGCTATTACTTCGACTTCCGCCCATTCTGGGATGATTCTCCATGGCAATGCGCATCTCATGAGAGTTGGCTGTTAGATCACCCACAGATGTCTCGTCAGAGGGCACAACGACAGGAGGTACCTTCCGTTGCTTGGAATGAGAATTATTAGCGGCTGATGATTCACGAATTTTGTTTCCCAGGGGGAACGAAAAGAAGTTTGGTAAAGGCCTGCCTTTCGGATTTTCAGAAGTCTTGTTTGGATGTTGATCTTCACTCATGATGGGTAATTCATGTATAGCCTTGGGAGATGAATCACTTTCATTTTCTGGATTTTTCTTTTGGTCATCCGTTGTCAAAATCGGATCTGATGATGGATTTTTTTCACTATTCATAACGATTTTACTTTTCATCTCCTTGACCCTTGCAATCCTATCGTCGCTTTCCCTCGAGGGATTCGGACGGCGACATACTTTATCACTACATGAGTATTTTCGCCTCTCATCATCTTCGAAAAATGATGCATTCTCGGAGAAGAAGGTAATGTCGTCCTCAGTCAAGTCTTTGACCGCAGAGCAGATAGGAATAGAATAAGCCTTCCCAAATAAGTCAGCTGTTACATATGTTAAATCGTCTCTAAAGTCATGCATCATTTGTTCTAAGCGCCCTTTGTTTGCCTCAGATACAACCGATTCATTCTCATTCACAGTTCTTGCATTTGTCCTTGAGAAGCCCGCACCACACATAGGAATCATTACTTTCCTCCCAAAGAAATCAATTTCTATAGAATTCAATCCAACGTCATCAGTTTCTTCATTTCTTTGCTCAGCGATAGACTTTTTCTCAAATGATAGCGTGTACGAATCATCATCATCGTGTACACTTGCATCCTCATTCTTAGCTGTTGTCCAGGTAAAAAATCCTAATGTGTCATCGTTTGTTGCAAAGGTCTCCGATCCTATGCTTTCCAAGTCATTGTCATCTTGAATACTTTCAGCATCGATATTGTCGTCCTGTGCATTTCCGTCAGTTGGATCCTGAGACATAATTCCTGAATCACCATCCGATGCAAGAACTTCATCGCCATCTTCACTGACATCAGGATCTGATTCTGAAACATGAGAATTTGTTTCAGAACTTGCGATATTTGCAGATAGAAGTTTGGATGGCGGCATTGATAATGGCTTGGATCCCTTTTCATGAACAGATAGACTTATCCGCAATACAGCATCACCATTGGGGTCCATGGAATATGCCTTGGCAAATGCACTTCTAGCCGCCTCGTTGGGAGTTTTCGGCTTGATATTTCTGCGAAATAGCCTCTGAAGTTTTGAAGGTCTTGCTTCCATATCCTTTGGACATGGTGATATAGCAATCATAGGGTATCCATTTAGACCTCCAAGTCTTTTTTCGGAACCTGACTTTGACAATGGTCTTGCTGCCTTTAAAGATATCACAGGGAGATCCAACAAAATTTCTTTTCCATCTTGACATTCATCCCCAGATATTGCAAGTGTTGCGACACCAACGGGAAGTGCAATTTTATGATCCTTACCATCATCTTCTGCTAATGCTATCGTAATATCAAACGGTATTGGAGCGAAGCGATTGTTACCGATAGGCTGAAGGCTAGCCTCAAAGACTACATTTGATCCACTAGTACTTGATTCAGACGTCCATAATGCAACATGCCGCTTTAGACGATCAGACGATCCTGTTGTATTAGTCGCTGTTTCGTCATCGTTTAATTTACCTTGCTGTCCAATAACTATTTTATCAGATGGAGAGGCCTTTAACGGCTTGGATTGTGCAGTAATCCCTTTTATGGTGGAATTGCGAGAGAATGCTACCACTGATTTCATATGGGATGGAGGTGCGGGACAAGTTGATTTCATGGCTTTGTCACGGCACTTGGTGCGATCCACCGTAATTCCAGCCAATCCCAATACACTAACGCGAATGACATGCGTATTCGGAATAGGCCCGGCAGATTTAATCTTCAGTGCATCCTTTGGAATCATTGATGTCATGATCAAGAAATAATCTCAGTCTCCCTGTCGTTCTCTAACGATGGGAAAAGCAATGCGTGAGGTATGAAATCGGCTGGCAGTCTTTTTAGGTTCAAGGATTCAATCTTAATACCTAAGTAAAGCTTCAAAAATTAAAATTACGGTCCTTGAATATGTGGTATAGTAGAAACAAAACCAATCTAATTTTTCTATCGTGTATCATACAAGATTGCCAGTGAACAGATTCCAACCGGAAATTTCAGTATCCTTCTCGACACATTAGATTGAGCGATGGCAAGGAAAATGAGTGGGAAAGACTTTTACGGGATCAAAAATTGTCCGTTTATTCATTTTTCGTTGTGTATCAATCAGAGTAATGCACAACGACGAGTATCGGTTTATTTAGACTCTACCTCTTCAATATTGGCCAAGTGCTAACAAAAAACTTTGTGACACTCAGTAATCTGAACATTGAATAAAGCGTTGGTCGATTAATAATTGGACGCGTTAGAAAATCTAAGAATTTATTAACATTGAGCTGAATGCAAAAATTCAATGATGGATCTAAAAATGGAGAAAGATGAAAAGAATAGTCTGCACGTTGTCTAACAACTGAACAAGGACTTTTCTGACTGAAAGATAAACATATTCCATAGCACAATGTTGCACATATTACAAGTTATGCATAAATTATCCTGGACGATAGATTTATTTTTGCTAAGTCAATCATCTCTAATTATGTTGTTGACTTAGAGCCAATTGGGGTTGCAACTTTCACTACATCTTTCTAGTTATATGTTGAGAGAATCATATAGGAACACCATATCAAGTTATTTCTATTTTTGAAAATGATTCTTGGTTGTATTTCGAATGGGAAGCTGAAGTATAACAAGATTCATATAATTAAGAGTGTAGTAATTTTGATAAAGAATTAGGCACATAATGTTGTTACAAGAAAAATTCAGTCTTACCATATTTCCTGCCATGAGCTGATTTAGCTCCAATTGTTTCCCTCTAACAGTAGTCATCTAGCTTTTCTCTTTGCTAAATTTAGCTAGGATCTCTAGCCGAAAAAGGATGACGTGTCATTCACATCTAAGATCAAACAGTTTTCATTTCAAAAAGGGATCTGAGTTGTACCAAGTTTTAATACTAACGAGAAAATCTAGAAGCTGGATCCATGCTTTTCTAGTTTCAGTACTAGACTCGTACTTCAGCGTAATACAGAGTTCAGGACAAAAGATAGATGTCTAAACACGGATGCTGTTTGGAATCCAAAGGCAAGTACAGGTAATCGAGGCTCTTGTGCATGTACATTATCCCAGGTAAAACAATGTGTTTCTTTCAAAATTACTGTTGTAAGTTTTATGAGGAACAGTGTCGAATTTTGAAACCAAATGTAAACCTTTTGTTGAGTTGTAGTCTTTATAATTTGATGACCTTCATGTTATCATATTAATTCACGTATTCATAGATCCAATAATTTTGGCAATTACCGTTGCATTTTCGTCGGTATGTACATCAAGTCAACGCGCTTGGGTTTGTAGGCTCCTTTGTTGCAACATTAGCGTACCCTGTTCTCTGACGATAGGACCAGTTGTTTTGTGAATATATCCTTCAGGGTTTTTATGACTTTTTCTTCCCCCCCCCCCATTACTTTCGTGGCTATTTCCCTTTCTTTTCCATTGTCTCCGTCAGTATCTATGTGCATACCTGGATTATGGTCGTGTTACAAATTGCTTTGGATGAATTTCCTGCTACATTCTTTAAGCATGAGCTAGACCTATCGATTGATCTAGATGAATTCAACTTTGTCATTATCATCATCCAAACTATAATTTGCCGAGAATTTGTTGTATTGCTTTTATGTTCGTATTCTTTTTCACATCCCTCTTCAAATGCATCATCAACTTCTCCAATCCAAGCACTTTCATTTAGAATATGGCCTGTTCTACTTGTATATACTTGTCCTTCTTGCGTAACATTGCTCTCTGCTAAAGCATGCACTTGCTTCTGAACCGCCGATGTGATTGGAAGTGATACTACATGATGACACGTTATCTTTCCATTTACATCTCCCCAGAAATTGCTACCATATCACAAACATATGCAATCCAATATGCGCTGCTTTTATATTTATATGGTTCTTCGCAGAATTAGCTGCCAATACTTTTACTTGAGTTGCTGCATACATTGTCACATTGACCCAAAGTAGCTTTAAATCCTCACATATTTTGCATTTCCATTTTGTTATTTAGTGATTCATTGTACTGTCCTGCTTTCTGATTTACAGTGTGGTTTTGCGTTGTATTCTTTGAGAAGTTGTAATTACAAACTTCAATCCATTTTCATTTTTGCTATAAACGTTGTTGCAACATATCTCCTTGCTTTATTAAGCTCATCTGGATGGAATCTGAAAATAATCGTTAGGTGAATGGTAACTTTGTTCTCCTTTACTTTTTAATACTCCTAAATCAAGAGCAAATGCTTTCTTTCCGAAATTTATGTCTTTTTTAGTGATGGTAGCAAGTCAAAAATCAGTGCCGATTAAATCGATTCAATTTTCCTTTTTTGATCGTATTTTGAAGAAAAACTAGTTGCCATGAGTGGCACCTTTAACATTCGATTTTTTTTCGTATGTTACATGTTTCGGTATTCCTTTGGATTTCAATTCCAATATGATATCGCACGGCCAAAGATAAAAAGTCAGTTATCCCTAGGCTTCCTTGATTCTGTATCCGAATTTTGGAAATCACGTCAGGGTGACTTCGTCCGACTGGAAGAGACAGGTGTTTTTGGTCCAGGTCCATGTCTGATCCTTTATCATGTTCCACAGAAAATTCTCGACGAAGAAATTCAAGATATGATTTCGGATGGGGCGCCTTCTGCCTTCCGAAAAGGGATTCAAGTCGCACGGATAGTATCCCATTCGCACAATGATAACTTGTTGGGAATGACTGTGGAAGAGGCTCTCACGACCATCATGGCGGAGAAGAATCAAATCCTAGATTCAAATGCTCCGTATGATCCAAACACTTTTGGTGATGGTAATAGTAGCATGGTACTTCCCATCTTGTTTTTTTCTGGTTTTGAAAATTCAGAAATGATATCCACCTTTCGGATCCTATCGCAAGAAATAATTCGAGAAATCGGAATAGCACCGGCGTGTGCCAAGGCAGTCCCCAACTCTATGGCCAAGCAACTGCAAAAAGTCTTAGATGAGATATCCGGTGATCATACAGATGCCATTGGCAGCTAGGAAAAAGTTATTTTCTTGAGTCACTTCCACATCCATTTCTTGCTACAAATTTGGAAAACTGTGTGACTAAATATAATGTACAATTCATATGCCGTTTCTCGTGAGCCTAACTTTTATCTGAACTTGATACTATGGAATCCTCTCGACGATTAAGGCATGTATATTTCCTCCACATTGATTTACGCACACTCAAATTTGTTTCTCCAGGAATGCCTCACTTCTATTCATTACTTCTCTTTCAAGAAAATTATCCCTTAAGATAAATCAAAGTAACTCCAAGTAGCGCCTGCATTTTCTGAAATTTTCAAAAGTGCTATTTTTACTCTATACTACTATTTATCATCCATTCAAGGTTTTATCGAGATCTTTGTTTGGTAGCACGACATTCATCCCATCTAAAGTGAAGTCACAAAGAGTGGAGACTAGAAATAAGAACAAGAATTCTTGAAATTACATTCCAACCTACATGCAAGAGGTCTTGACTAAAATCAATCAGTCATGAACCCACAAAGTCAGAACTGTCAACTTGTTTTCAATGAAAAAACGTCATGCATTAGAATTGCCACGTTCCACCGATGATATTTTCAATTATTCCGTTCAATCGCCATTATAGTGAATGCTTTCAAAGATTCTTTCCATAACGCAATATCTGTCTCTTTGAGTCCATAGATCGTGTGATTCAACTTCAATCCTTCGTTGAACTTCCGGAAACTGTGTTTCTCACGGAAATAATGTCCGGAATAGCGCGTTGTTAAGTTCTTTGTATGTTTTCTTTTTCATGCCCTTCCGCTGCTCTTTTCCTACTTCATATGTCTTGCACTTTGGCATGCCGACTTTATTTTCCAACCAACCGGGTTTGTTCAATAGGTTCAATCTTGGTGTAAACTCATCCACGTCTAACAGTATGTTGTTGATATGCAGGGGCTATTCCTAGACGGATGCTTCATAGCTAGAGAATAGCCATTTTAAAATCTTGTTGAAATGGACCAACGCTGCTCCAACCTTTTGAGCGTTAAAGATTTAAACATGCTGCTTAGATTTTCTGGATAGAGTTGGTAAGTGCCCTACATGCTATAGAATTCGAGAAAAGTGAGCGAAAGTCTTGTCTTTGGAGTGCTTATATGCTTACATTCTGTTTCTTGCAACATTTGGCTTTATCATGTCCAACATAGCCACAGGGCAAAAACGTATTCTTCACTGTTTCTTACTTAATTAAAATATTTATGAACAAAATATTTATGAACAATTTCTGATCTATCTTAATTGCCAAAGGCCATCGCGCCAGTAATGAGTATTTTGACTAAGAACTGATTTCGTAGTTCAATGTGAATGGCATATTGTGGTTCAAGAAGTGGAAGAAACGGTGGACATCAAAAGAACACGAATGCGAGGTAAACATATGGCATAAAACGATAGAAATAACACATATATGGAATAACCTAACATATTATAAGAACAATACATAAGACCTGAAAAGTTAAATCAGGTTATACATCGAAAATATGCGGTAAATATATTAAAATTCAGATTTCAGGGTATCTTTGAAGCTATCGAGCAATGCCTCAGAATTCGGAATTGTAATCATTAAATGCAAGCAAAAAAGCAATACCATTCTCAACTAAAACTGAAAACACCTTTCCTTACAGCGAAGAACTCTACGAATCGTTGCCTCCATGTTTCAATTTCTCGGCTTCGGCCGCATGCATATTGAAAACCTGTTCAAGAGATGTTTGGGATACACCGTAATCGGATAACCGAAGATTATCCTTCTCAGCCTCAAGTTTGGCAAAGATGGACGAGATTCGTACTCCGGCAGAAGCCACTTCATATCGAGCCTTGCTATCCTGTCGCTCACGTAGCACAAAGACTGGGAAGCGACTTTCGAAAAATTTATCCAGTGCAACCATTCGGAGTTCGGAGCATGCGAAGGATGACAACTCTTCCAAGGAGCAACCCAATGCAGATGACGCAGCCTTGAATATCGCATAGCCTGTGGGATCCTCGAGCGTGACTTTTCTAGCTAAGAAATCGTCATTTGTTAGGCTTCTCAATGTGGAACGAGAGTGTGCAAGATTTACATGTACTTCTGGAATAATACCCGCTTCAGTGTCTTGTGAGGATCCCATCAAAGACCTGAGATTTCCCAAAATATCCAAATAATCTTCATCAGTAGGGTCAACAATCTTTGCCTTCAATTCAACTTGAAATCCTTGACCAAAGCGAGTCTTCAAATGTTGTGCAGATCCTAAGCAGCTCAGACGTCCATTGGCCATAATTCCAATTCTTGGGCATAGAGCTTCACATTCTTCCATGGAATGTGTAGTCAAGATTACACTGGTACGCTCTTCATCTGGAATCGAACCACCAGATACCATCTCGGATATTACAGCCCAGAGATCCCTCCTGGCAACAGGATCCATACCGGTAGAGGGCTCATCCAAAAACACCAATTGCGGTTGCCCAATGGTGGCACATGCAACACTAAGCTTTCTCTTCATGCCACCACTGTAACCGGAGCTTACTCGTTTACTATCAAAATCACTCAAGCCCAATTCTGCCAATTTCTGATCAACAGCCTTTGAAACTAAATTGGAGGGAACACCCTTAATTGCAGCATAAAGCTCCACATGTTCTCGTCCTGTCATGTTCGAGAAGTGAGCATCAAATTGTGGACAGTAACCAACTCGACGACGAGTCTTTTGAGGCTCTCGTGTGACACTGAATCCAGCCAGCGTGGCGTCACCACTGGTTGGTGGAAATTCGCCAGTTAACATTCCCATGATTGTCGTTTTCCTGAAAGAACATATTTGATTGGGATTTCATTGGTTGGCTTTCGACAAGATTACATACAATTATACTTATTTTAGGCATGACTTACCCAGCACCATTGATTCCGAGTAAGCCGAAACATTGACCGGGAGGAATTCCCAGGGAAAGATCATTGACTGCCACTTTGCCATTGTCATAAATTTTCGTAAGCTTGTCAATCACAATTAAGTCATCGCTCGCATCTCCCGCTGCAACACGGTTATTCTCCATTATGACATCTTCATCAAGAGTTGCAGTGTTTGTGGCATTTTCTAAGTTTCGTTTTTGACTTACGCACAACCAACTACATGATATTGTGCGTAAGAAAGATTGCCAAATTCCCACAATTCTTGGATTTGTTGACCAGCGATCAATATTCATTGCAAGAATGATGTAAACAACACACCAAATGGCCTGAAAGATGACTTCGTAGAGAATCATTTTTTCATCCCATACGGTAATCAACCTCCCTGCAAATTTCTCTATGGCCTGAATACTGATAATTTTGAGTAAAGCACTCCCAAGGTTGAAAGAGGGGATGAAACGTAGGATCCACTCAACTGCCGTTGCAGCAGTGATCAAACTGGGATTATTTGATGCGCTGGGGTCTCCAATGATACGAAGGATAAAAATTACTAAGGGTCCAGCCATACCAATTATAAAGTTGAAAATAATGACGAATAAGTTGCACATCGAAGCAGATGTAAAGGCAAACGTCATACAATACGTGGATCCAGCAGCGGCAGGACCAAACAAAATCAAGGTGATAATTGTTCCTCCAACAACACCTCGTTCACTGGTGGTAAACGCATCAATATCAAATGCAAACATCAAAATTATGGTAATTACAAGAGGCAATTGATAGTTCATGACGTCCCAGAGATACGAGGATGTCCAATAGGAAATAGGTTCTACGCCTGCAACTGTCTGCAAATGCTTTGCTTTGGTGGACCTTTCGCTCACAATAAAGGTTCCAAATGTGCCAGCGATGAAAGGGAATGACAATACCACCAAGAACCATGCAATAAATGCATCATCAGCCTTATTCACGCCGACCTCAGCTTTAGTGAGAGGAAGAGGATGGACACTGGCTGAGATGGTCAATTCATCATCTTTTGTTGCTTCTCTCATGAGCGATTCATCCGCAAGAGCTTGGAAAATCAAAGAGGAGTGTAGCGCTGTGTAGTTGTAGTTCACAACGTAGCCAACACCACCATACCTCTCACAATACTCTTCTTTATAGAATGGCTGTGGAATTAGTGCAAGGAACTGCTTACATCGTCTTACTGCCAGTGATGAGTAATTTTGGCCATCAGTCTGGCTTAATCTATCACGTGTGAACTGCAATGCACCGAATTGAGTCCCTTCATAAATCATACTGGATTCGAAAATGTTCAACGAGCTAGAATAGATGTCGGAGTTATTTTGAGGGATTCCTTCAGCCCCGAAAGAAGATAAATGTCCCATAACATTGCTAGATTCACTAATGGAACAAGAACCACTAACATTTCCGTTCAAGCCAAGCCCACAGAAGGTGAATATATCCGTTTCATTCGTATTTCCTAGTATCAAAGAAGGCAGAAGCGATCCGTTGAACGCTACCATACATCTACCAGGTTGACAGGTAAAGTCCGTCCCAGGTTCATTGAAGGGTATAGGATTACGAGGCTGACTGCGTATTGAAGGATTGAAAGTGTTGATAGAGAGTTCAAGGGAATCGAGATTACGGTCAGGACTTGCAAATTTGTAAAGCATAAAGCCAACAAGGACCATAAACGATGGTAAGAGAGTTGAACAGACCCAAGCCTTCTTGTCTCGCTTGAAGTTCAACGCTCGCTTTCGGAATAGAGCTTGAACATGAGGAATGAAAAGGCCAGAGCTCTTCAAATCCATTTGAGAACAATAACTCTTTTCCTCATTTTCAATCATTGATGTTCCATTGCGCAAATCAGAAGAGGACTTCAGCGAAACCTTTTCACCAGTTTCTCCTCTAGCAACTAACAAGAAAACTTCATCAAGTGTAGTAATGCTAACGCCGTATGTCACAATCCTTGATTCTTCTACTTCTTGGTCAAGCTTTTCAAACATAGAAGTGAATCTTGCAGAAGCTCCGATTGGCAACTGAAACGACACCTCTGTACCCACATTACTCAAGAGGGAAGCCTCTGGTACTGAAGATGTAACCATGAGTTCCAGATTTCTATCTATGTTCGAGTTAAAGACTAAAACCGCATTTCCAGTGGCCTTCTCATATTTGTTGATCTGATCGAGGACTTCGACATCGCAGCTAAACTCTTCAGACTCATCTAAATGGGAATCTTCAACTCGGGCTACATTTTTGTTAGTAGTTGCAACAGCAGCACTTGACGTTGTATTTCTTTTTTTAGCATTTTTCTCGATAGTTAGTTGATACCCGACACCATAGTGCTTCTTGAGGAATAGGGAGCTGCCAACACAACGTAACTGTCCTTCAGCCATTATCGCAATACGATCGCCCAGAATATCCGCCTCTGAAGAAAAATATTTAGTTACTATGTATGAGGTCAGGAATAGTATCGTTGGACAATGTAATGTAGCACTTACCATCCATAAAATGCGTCGTTAAAACAATGCAACGATTTTGACGATACTGTCGAATGACATTCCATGTAAATCTTCGGCTGAAAGGATCCATCCCAGATGTAGGTTCGTCCAGAAGCACAGTTTTGCTTTCACCACAAAATGCTATTGCAACACTTAGTTTTCGCTTCATTCCTCCGCTCAAATTCTTGGAGAGAGTATTCCTTTTCTCCAGAAGAGCAATGTCTTCAATGCTATGCTGAATCTTTTCATTAGCTTCCTCTTTTGTGTACTTCGAATATAATCCTTTCAATCGTGAAAAGAATTCGATATGCTCTTGAACTGTCAACTGCGGAAACAAACAGTTCTGGTTGATTTTGATGGAGAGCAGTGTAAGTAAACAAATGATCGATTCTTGTAGAGCTAAAACATGGATCAAGACTTACATGCTGAAGGCAGATTCCAGTTTCCTGACGAATCTTGGACATTTCCGTTCGAATATCTTTTCCGTCAACAAATGCGTAACCATCCGTCGGTGCAACCATGCCTGTCAACATTGATATAGTCACCGTCTTTCCAGCACCATTATGCCCTATAAAATATGTCAACAGGTTAGATCAATCATAGATACAGGAAATGATGCTTTCGTTTCTTACCTAATAGAGCAGTAATTTGATTCGTATACATATTCAGATGTAGATTGTCAACTGCTGTCTTGTCTCCGAATTGCTTCCGAAGACCACAAATGGCGATTCCCTTTCCATCTCTTACGGTTGAACGAACAGCATCTGTGACTTCTTCAACTGGTACACCATTGATTTTATGATCAATATCTTTGTCGTCAACATCGTACTGCTTACCGCTACCGCAAAGCCAATATGACTTTGTGCATAAAAAATACCAAGATAATGGCTGTCCATACTTAGAACAGATCACTCGATTCAAATAAAAAGAAACCAATCCCCATAAAAACGTCGCGATAAAAAGTGAAATCAAAATTTTGGTGAACGTGTGTCCGGAAGGACTGTCTGTTGTCGACATTGTACTTGTAAGCAAACCAACTCCGGCATCCTCCAATCTACCGATTTCTTGTAACCCATAAGATATGGCAGCAACAGGGTGGATGGAGACCAAGGAGATAATTCCTCCTGACCCAGTGTTTAAATTAGCAGTTAGTGTCAAAAAGTAACCAACAAAAAAGATCAATAATCCCACAAGGGTTGCAGTTGTCGCTTTTGAGAATAAAGCTGATATCGCAAAACAAAATGTGATAATTGAGGTAAATGAGAGAATCCAAAATACTAACAGAATGACAAAACTTGAACTATCATATAGGTTAGCACTTGTAGCAGCGCAAGCAATGGAAGTAAAGAGGTGAAATACAAAGTAGGATGTAAACCAAGACCACTCAATATCAGATTCAGTTACCGACATCATCTTCATCAATTCTTTCTGTCGAAATTCTTTTTCAAGAACGATACTTCGAAGAATGGAAGAAACTGAGTATAAGAGACCAAGTAAGACCAAAAGAGGAGCATACCCTGTAGAAGATATTCATTAGAAAACGCATCCTGCACGTATGAGACATGTGTGTTGCTTGCGAAATTTACCTTGAATGGCGGCATAAAACCCATTAATTGTAAATTCCTTGCCTGGAAAGGAGACGAATTGCACTCCATGTTCTGCAACATACATTCCGGCTTCCTCGCTACCAGAGTTCACTAGAATCCAATCTTGTATCATGCGTTGCATGGCAATGGCACCATTGTAGAGATATTGTCCAGTACAGGAGTTTTCCAAAAGTCCCTGATCAGCTGCTCCACCGATTGGCGCGCAAGCATTATCTAGATTGCTGTAGTATGAAAACAGTTTGTTGGTTGGTGGGGATGTGGATTGAGCTGGTCGACCTTCCTTTTCTGGCTGATTGAAATTGGTGGAGTTCTGTCTCAAGATATAGGAATAATCCTTCTCCGATGAACCATCCGGAAAAGTGACGGCAAATCCTATCTTGGGATGTCCTGATGTTCCGTACGTCGATGAAGAAATGTAACTCGAAATCTCAGCATCCGAGGAAAACAGATTCACAAAAGAATATTCAGTTGGAATTCGATTACTCTCGAGTTCTGAATACTTAGATTTTATATACTCTGCGAAGCCCTTTGCTCGTTGCAGTCCACGATCAGAGCTACTATCCGAAGGAGCCAAAGCCAAGATGTTGTATTCACAAAAGAGTGTGGCGTCCTGATTCTCTTCTGTACAGCGACGACGATCACATTTGAGAAATGGATTCTGATTATCGTAATAGTCTGATATTTGAAAGGGCCATTCTATATCTAACAAGGATGGTTCACAAATACGTTTCACCTGCATCGAAGTCACATAATCTCTAAAGGATAGTGGAATGATGGTAAGATTATTACCTGGAAAGTATGCGGGGATTGTGGTTGGAGAAAATCCGGTAGAACCCTCAAAAGATTTTTTTATCGCCAACAGAATACATAAAAAACTGACAGGTAAGGCAATCTCAAACAACTAATAAGGCACCACAGGGAAAATGGAATGGTGAGAATACAATATTGACTTCAAATCCATTTTGAATCTTGATATAACAACATACCGAACCAACAATGTTCCTTTTCCGATAAATTAGATTGCGTCGCAATAAAGCAAAGTATGCATTTGATCCACAACCCATGTACTATATACTCTGAGAAGAGGATGATTATAGGGATCCCAAGAATAGTTCTATATCTATTACTTTTCGAATCTTTCTCTGCTGAGACAATTTGGATCGAGAAAGAAAAATGGGAATCATAGTTTGAAAAGCATGCCTGCACCAACAATAGCATAAATGGAAACCGTATTCTCCTTTTTGAAGTTCTCAAATCTTGTCGTTTGCCTCTCGATAACCGAGCAAAGAGAATAGAGCGTTCAGTCGAATTGTAAGATTTTGACAACGAATTGAATTTCAATCCCGACGCAGGGAATTCTTTGGGAATTCTTGGTACGTTTTCGTCGAGCAAAGATTTTCCTACACTTTTCTTTCATTAAGTTTTGGATGTTTATTGTTACTACATTAGGTTTTCTTTCTCAACATTTAGCATTGTTATTGTTACTAAATTAAGTTTTCTTTCTCAACATTGAAGAGATTACATATTCTTTCAATTGCTAATCCATCCTGTTCACTCATTGCAGTAATCACTGCAGGACCTGTAGTTCCGAAGTGCAACAGGCCATCAATATTGGACACAATAGGGGGTACGATAACATTTACGTGTCTTGTAACTGTATTAAATTACACCAAATAAATATCTTGTGGCTTGGCGGAGCGTCCTGCATCGCCAATACTAATCTTATGCATCCTATTTGCAATGACAAAGCTTTTCTTAATGAAAAAGAATGTATTGTGCTTTCCGTAAATATTTGAGGTCACTCACATTCAATCAAGACAGATCAGCTTTGCTCTTAGATAATCATTGCGCTAGCGTTTGTGTCATTTTCAAGAAGTGGACGCGCTGCTGTAGTCATATTCGATTTGAAGGAAAGCACATAAATTTACTCCCATAATAAGAGTTGTTGTTCTACTCAAAGATATGAAATATGCAATCATCAATACCATTTACAAGACCATATCCTTTTACAAAAATTTGAGATGATTGAATTGAAATCCAGCTGTAATACATAGATGAAAAGAGATCCAAAGATCTTGTTGCATAAAGCCTCAAAAAAGAATCCCATAAAAGTAAAAAGACATGGTAAGGCTTAAAACTTAACTTCCCCAATATATTGCAGCCCTCACGGAGGTTTTCTTACTTTCTTTCACAACCACGTGAAGTCATATAAACTTCCAACAGCTTTCTTGACCTTGTAAGGACGTTTTTGAAGATTTACTGTAAAGATAAATCCTTTTATTCAATTAGATTATCAGGTTAAATGTTATCTTGGAAAAATTGAATAGGAAATCAATCCCATTGTGCTACAGGCTGTGTGTGGGCGTGCCGTGTCCGCTACAATGATGCAGTCGTGATTTGTTTAGTGGGTGGCAAAGGTTTTCGCAATTATGTAACGAAATTGACAAAAAAATCTTGACATCATGTGCAATGGAAACTGCTGGTATGTCTCAAAGTCTGAAACAAATCCTTTTGCACCCTGCGAATAATTGGATGGTTCATTAACACTGACACAATGCCATATCTCTGTAATTTGCTGACACTATTTCCTCTCCACCTCTCTGAAAAAATTTCAGCTCGTTTCCTCATGGAAGGATTAGCATCTTTACCCTATTGTTGGCTATAATCACATATTCGCTTGCATCCAATGCTAGTTATGGATGCTATTATGTTGTGATACACTTTTCGGATAGTGATCAGAATAGATTTCAAGGATTCACATCATTGGGACTTCTTGGGTATTCGACTCGTGATGCAAATGAAGAATACGATTACGCTTACGTTTGTCAATTGTATTCAAATACTATGCTGGATTCATTTTTGGATACTCCCTGGCGTGTAGCACGAGCAATGGCGATTCTTGGCAATGTGGCCTCTGGAATTGTCGTGTTGACATCTATTGTTATGAGTTGTATGTCTGTGAGTCAATCCGTCCTTCGAATACTTATCTTTCTTTTGGTTGTCACGAGCGTTGCCGAACTTTTGACATTCCTCGTCTTTGCCTCTGACATATGTCGTGACTACGGATGCCAACTTTCGGTGTCAGCTAGATTGGCCATTGCTTCCAGTATTATGGCATTTGTAACTGCAGTCGTATTCGCTAGGCTTCAGCCAGTTTCGAACATTCACAATAGCTATCCATCATCCTATATTGTTGGCGAAGCTCCAGGAACTGTCACAATTGAAGAAACCGTTCATCCTGATGGAACCAAGACTATTGTCAAAACGACTGCCAATGCCGATGGGAGCAAAACAGTCGAAGAGACCGTCGAGCGGCCTGTTAGTTACGATACATACGCTGTGACGGCTGCCGTCACGAATACAAAAGAGGAGCAAGTAATCGCACGGCCTACGGTAGTGACGTACTGATATGGCATCGAATCATTGCTAATAAATGTTGTATGACTTCTACCTTGATCATTAAAGAGTGAGACTACATGTTGACTAACTTGATTGGAACAGTTAATTGAGACAGTGTCAAGGTGAAACGGCATGAAATAGTTATTATTAAAGATTCTATATACATTTATTTCTAAAATAAATTGCGTTTGCTACGAGGCTATGTTATAGGTTGAGAAGTTTAAAACTTTCAGATTATGACAAAATTTTCCTCTAACCAGTTCTTGGGAAGGACTAGAACATGAAGAAATTAATCTTGCCCATTTTCACCTATCCATATAATGGCATCTGATGCTTTGCCCATGCTTAGATGCATAATAAGAATGATATGGTGATGAAAGCAAAAAGACAAGATCAGAAAGAAATGCACGTTTGCAAGGCAAGTTCCTTTCTTCTTGGTTAAATATAACCATAGATCTCCGTGAAAATGGGAGTGAAAAAATTTCTTTATTACAAATGGGGTATATAATTTTAGTTGTTGTTATGACTCAATGAATCATAAGACTATGACAAATAAGTGACATGCCGTTTCCTGGCTCCTTTCCTTGAGGTGTAAAGTATGGTATCTCTTGCCACTGCTGAGGTCCCTAGAATCTTACTGTCTTGAAAAAGTAAGTTTTCGCTAGAAAGAAATGATTACATTGAACAAGTGTAAGTGACATTCCTTTATTGA
This sequence comes from Fragilaria radians, assembly GCA_900642245.1. Lineage (NCBI taxonomy): Eukaryota > Bacillariophyta > Fragilariophyceae > Fragilariales > Fragilariaceae > Fragilaria > Fragilaria radians. Next base: position 34,418 of record CAAAJI010000294.1, read on the forward strand.
CGTGATCATTTTCTATTTTAAATATATATCACTTGAGAACCGCTGCGTTTCGAGTTTTAAAGAGAATTTCCTCACATGAAGTTTCATTTGCATGCATTACAGATCAGAAAAGCAATAATTGACAAGCGACATTTATGTTTTAGCCGAAGTGCCAAGTCCTTGTATGGTCCCCTCAATATTTGCCTCTCCATTTGGTACGATGACGATTTCCTGTCGTTGTACTCGTCCAGGTCCGACATTGGAATCCTTGTCCCCCATTTCCAGGGAACGTCGGTAA
>CAAAJI010000294.1:49684-70589 GCA_900642245.1 Fragilaria radians
GGATGAGTCGCTCATGAGAGAAGCGACAAAAGATGATGAGTTGACCATCTCAGCCAGTGTCCATCCCCTTCCTCTCACTAAAGCAGAGGTCAGTTTGGGTAAGGCTGAAGATGCCTTCAATGCATGGTTCTTGGTTGTCTTGTCGTTCCCTTTCATCGCTGGAACATTTGGAACCTTTATTGTGAACGAAAGGTCAACGAAAGCAAAGCATTTGCAGACAGTTGCAGGCGTAGAGCCTATTTCCTATTGGACATCCTCCTATCTCTGGGATATCATGAATTATCAACTTCCTCTTGTAATTACTATCATTTTGATGTTTGCGTTCGACGTTGATGCATTTACCACCAGTGAACGTGGTGTCGTCGGAGGAACAATTATCACATTAATCTTGTATGGTCCTGCCGCTGCTGGATGCACGTATTGTATGACATTTGCTTTTTCATCCGCTTCGATGTGCAACTTATTCGTCATTATTTTCAATTTTATTATTGGCATGGCTGGACCCTTAGTAACTTTTATCCTTCGTATCATTGGAGACCCCAGCTCATCAAATAATCCCAGTTTGATCACTGCTGCAACGGCAGTTGAGTGGATGTTACGTTTCATCCCCTCTTTCAACCTTGGGAGTGCTTTGCTAAAGATTATCAGCATGCAAACATTAGAGGCGTTTGCGGGAAGGCCAATTACAGTTTGGGATGAGAAAGCAATTCTCTACGAAGTAATCTTTCAAGCCATTTGGTGTGTTGTTTACATCATTCTTGCAATGAATATCGATCGTTGGTCAACAAATCCAAGGATTGTGGGACTTTGGCAATCTTTCTTACGCGCAATATCATGTCGTTGGTTGTGCATGAGTCAAAAACAAAACTTAGAAAATGCAAATAACATTGCAACTCTTGATGAAGATGTTATCACGGAGAACAAACGTGTCGCAGCGGGAGATGCGAACGATGACTTGATTGTGATTGACAAGCTGACTAAAATCTATGACAATGGTAAAGTGGCAGTCAATGATCTCTCCCTGGGAATTCCTCCAGGTCAATGTTTTGGCTTGCTCGGAATCAACGGTGCTGGGTAAGTTATGCCTGAAATGAGGATATATTTGACATGCAATCTTGTATAGAGTTACCCAATGATTATCTCAATCAATTTTTTCTTTCTTTCAGCAAAACAACGACAATGGGAATTTTGACTGGAGAATTTCCACCAACCAGTGGCGATGCCACTCTGGCTGGATTCAGTGTGACACGAGAGCCTCAAAAGACTCGTCGTCGAGTGGGATATTGCCCACAATTCGATGCTCACTTTTCGAACATGACAGGACGAGAACATGTGGAGCTTTATGCTGCAATTAAGGGTGTTCCCTCCAATTTAGTTTCAAAGGCTGTGGATCAGAAATTGGCAGAATTGGGCTTGAGTGATTTTGATAGTAAACGAGTAAGCTCCGGTTACAGTGGTGGCATGAAGAGAAAGCTTAGTGTTGCATGTGCCACCATTGGACAACCTCAATTGGTGTTTTTGGATGAGCCCTCTACCGGTATGGATCCTGTGGCCAGGAGGGATCTCTGGGCTGTAATTTCCGAGATGGTATCTGGTGGTTCGATTCCAGATGAAGAGCGTACCAGTGTAATTTTGACTACACATTCCATGGAAGAATGTGAAGCTCTATGCCCAAGAATTGGAATTATGGCCAATGGACGTCTGAGCTGCTTAGGATCTGCACAGCATTTGAAGACTCGCTTTGGTCAGGGATTCCAAGTTGAATTGAAAACAAAGAGTGTGGATCCGACGGATGAAGATTATTTAGAAATTTTGAGAAAACTGTTGTCATTCTTGGGATCCTCGCAAGATACTGAAGCGGGTGTTATTCCAGAAGTACATGTAAATCTTGCACATGCTCACAGCGCATTGAGAAACCTTACGAATGATGATTCCTTGTCCAGCAAAGTCACGCTCGAGGATCCCACAGGCTATGTGATATTCAAGGCTGTATCATCTGCATTGGGCTGTTCCTTGGAAGAGTTGTCATCTTTCGCATGCTCCGAACTCCGAATGGTTGCATTGGATAAATTTTTCGAAAGTTACTTTCCTGTGTTTGTGCTGCGTGAGCGACAGGATACCAAGGCTCGATATGAAGTGGCTTCTGCCGGAGTACGAATCTCGTCCATCTTTGCCAAACTTGAGGCTGAGAAGGATAATCTTCGGTTATCCGATTACGGTGTATCCCAAACATCTCTTGAACAGGTTTTCAATATGCATGCTGCCGAAGCCGAGAAATTGAAACATGGAGGTAACGATTCGTAAAACTCTTCATTGTTTATTAGTATTTTTCTTTACTACGTGATTGGAGAGTGTTTGAAAGAGCTATGGCTTCTCTGTGTAAAATCGGAAACAAGTTTAGGTTTTTGGATTTAGAAAACTTTATTTTGAGCTTTCAATATAAATACATGGTTACAAAACATACCTACATTTTATTTTGTGCTGTTAGTATCCTATTGGTATATAACCTAATGTTCAAGGAAGAATAATTTTTGCAAGAGTTTCAAGGTTAGTGGAGGCCAGTTTCCCCCCTTTTTATGTATATACAATACTTCCGGTGTTAATGTTTTGATGAAAGTATTTTGGCAATACTACGTGCTTCAAATTACAAATTGAATAGATAAAACTCATGTGCTGCAGCTGCTTTGTCTGATGGCGTCAAAACGTAACGCCGAAAAGATTACGCGTTAGACAAAAATGGAACTCGATTATACTGCCATCTTGATTGATGCAAGACCCCATGTGAAAATGTGATATCGGATACTATTTGTGTAGAAATTAAGAAGTATTCGATGCCAGTAGTCATAGAAAAGTTAAACAATAAGCAATATTAAAAATTCCACAGTTGGGACTACCAAATTCACAATTAGTCCTACCTTTATACTCACTTGAAGTCATGAACCTCCAGGTGTGGTGTCTGTGTCATACAATAAACAAGATGCTATTATTATGTTTAAACTTGCATCCATTCAAAGTGGTTTTTGTTTTTATCATGGGGTACAAAGTGTATTAGCTAAACATGTTATCAAGATACTGAAGCCATGAAGCAAGCAAGGATGGAACTTCATCTAAGTCCACTTGAAAGTGAACCAAAGAAATTGTTGCAAAGTCCTCTTAACATACGTTGTAATTTTAATTGGCAATTATAGACTCCGGGGTAGCACCGCTTATTGTCGATACTTTCTCGCTTTTAATTGCCTAATACATCCACATGTTTCACACTACAGTAAGCTCTCTTCACATATAGTTTCCACTTAAGTAAAGGACTCATAAACAGGTGTAAACTGGGTTACCTTCAAAACCATAGCCTTTTAGGGTTTCAACAAGTTTCACATAGAATTGCCTGGCACTTTGCACCAATTCATAGATGGTCTTCTTCAAAAGTAAGCATTCATCCTTTGATTCCTCCATGCCTGGTGGAATTTCCATGAAGATCTCAATGATCCTGGCCTTCAATTTCCACAACATTTTTGCAATTAACCATACTCTAAAGGATGCATCATTCACGACTGGAGCGAAACTGTAATCAAAATCAACCCAGGTACTTGGCTCATGCTCGAAAGACTCTGTTTTGCTTGGCTCTAAACACCCCTTTACTCTTGACATATTGACGTCCAACTGGCATCTCTTCTTTGTTGACCTTCTTCCAGACTCCACGAAAATGCATTTCTTTAGATTCTTTATGGGTGACTTCTCTCCATTTCAACCTGACATCTCCTTCTGGATGATTGAAAGCTTCATCAAATGTCCCTGGCTCTTGTGGTTGCTTCACCTTCATAAAGTCAGTGTCGGCTTGATCAACAATTGGTTCCCTTCTAGAATTGGAAGATTCAATAACTATAGAGGACTCAGGATTAAACCATTCTTGCAATTTCTGATTTTCTCTGATGAGTTTTAAACTTATATCCTTCCTCTCATCTTGTTCAACAGTTTCTTTAGCTTTTGTATTGACTAAGATTGAATCATCACCTTCAATATCATCATCCTTTTCATTATTGGGATCTTCCTTCACACACAAGTCTTTACAAGTCTTATGTTGCTCTAAGCTGCTCTAAGACCTTTCACAAATTGTAAACTATGATCCAATAAAGTTACTTTTATCTTAGATCTTTTGTGAATCAATTGCAACGTGTTTCCTTGACCACATAGTCTCTTTAGCTTACGTTTGAGATTCAACACTAAGCATTCAGACTTTGTGATCTTAGATTCACGACTTAGATGCATCAATCTTTTAATAGATTCCTGTTTGTTACTTAGGAATCTGTAAGTGTTATTCCTACCGTATTGATATGACGGTCATGAAAAGATATTATGTGATCTTCTTCATTTATAAGCAATATTACACATCACTAAATTCATATAAGACTATGTCTTTATTGAATTTGTGATTGGTACAGAAAGAATGGTTACATATGTGACGTATTCTAGATTTAGATGAGTAAGTATAACAATATTGTTTCTAGTAATATTTACTGTGTACTAACAATAACTTGGACTTGTCTCCAGTATCAGTACACTCACACATCTCTTTGTCTAGTAAACTATTGTAGTATTGCTAGACTGTATTGCTTACAACCAATAATGTTAGGTATTATCTTAACAACTTAACTCAAAGGTATGTCATTCAACCCCAAGATTATACATAACCTGCGGGTAATTTTTGAGAGGAGAGGTTTGTCGGATATTTACTCGCTCTGTTTCTGAATGTAGATATTCCTTGTGAGCTTGAAAGTACATTCCCTTATGGCCTAATTTTCTACCGTAGGTGCTTTCATCTTTTCAACTCTTGCTATGGGTTACTATCATATCAAATTGGATACGGATACCCAAATGCTATGTACAATTGTTTGTCCCTTGGGGAAAATATACCCATGGGCATCAAGATTGCCCCAGATCTTTTCCAAAACGTCATGTCAAAAATGACCCAAGATTTGGAATATGTCAAAATCTATCTTGATGATTTGTTAATTCTAACAAATAACAACTTTACAGACCGCCTGACTACGTTAGAGATGGTACTAACAAGGCTCTCAACTGCTGGTATGAGATTCAATTCATCCAAATCAAAGTTCATTGCTGAACAGATTGGGTACCTGAGTTACTGGATTACCTGAAAAGCTATCCAACCAATGTATAACAAGGTGGAAGCCATTCTTAAGATTCAGGCTTTGAAACCAGGAAATATTTACGCTGATTTGTTGGCATAGTCAACTACTATCGTGACATGTGGTTTTGCAGGAGTGAGTTACTAGCTCCTTTGACTAGTCTCACATCAAGTAATGTCAAATTTGAATGGCTCCCAAGTCATCAACATGCATTTGACAAAATCAAAAAGGATATTGAGACTGAGGTGCTACTAGCACATCCAGAGTTTGATAAACCATTCCACATATACACTGATGCATCTGATCATCAGTTGGGAGCAGTTATTATGCAGGATAAAAAGCCCATAGCCTTTTATTGCAGCCCAAAGAAGATACACCACAACAGAACTTGAGTTGCTATCTACTATTGAAACCTACAAAGAATATGAAAATATCTTGTTGGGTTATCCAATTATAGTCTATAAAGGCCAAACAAATAATACCTTCAATGGGTTAAAAGCTTCAAATTGTGTTTTATGCTGGTTTGAGCTAACATGGAAAGCCGCCCCCAGAGCTAAGGTTGATACAATGCTATGATTGAATATCAAAGAGCAAAAGTTGTATATAAATGTGATGCTTATAAATAAAAAGAAATTCCTAATCACGGTCACAGAACCACTCAATCTCACCCAACAGAGTTGCCTGAAAAACAAAACAAGAACCAACAAGATTTGCACTACAAGGTCAACTTGGGTTATCAAGATCCCGCGGATTTATATCGGTTACAGTGTATACTGGTCTACATAGCTCATTCAAGTCAATGACTCAAGAGTTTGCAGGAGTTGAAGTGGATGTCGGTGGAGCTAGTGATTATGTCCCAATAGTAGATGCCAAGATAAGAAGGATAAAAGAGACCTACAGGTGTGCTAAGCATGGGTTGCTCCAAAGTAAAGGATTTGTTGGCATATGCTGTTTCGCGATTGAATATCAGGAGGATATCATCACTATCCGAGAATGTATGTCCACAAGTATTGTTTACAGGAATGAAGATTGATTATAAAAAGGAACTCAATCTATCGTTTGGAGACTATGTGGAAGTATAGAAGATTTGTGGATGAACATGGAGTTATGTTCCCGTGATGAAAAAGGCTATGTATGAATGTATTCAAGCAAGTTCAATGTGGTTTAAGCTACTCACACAAAAATTGGGTATGAGCATTGTCCTACTGACCATTGCGCAATGAGGAAGGTGAAAGAAGAAAGGATTTTCTTACTCTAATCTACGTGGATCATGTACTTGCAATTGTTAATGACAAAGAGAGGATGGATCTGAAGGAACATCTTGTTGGTATTATTGGTACGGTTCAGTATGACGCTATTGATGAAGTATCTTACCTTGGAATGCAAGTTAAGATTGAAAAAGGAACTGATACCATTGACATGAGCAGCTATGTGACAACTCTTGTGAAGATATGCATGTGACAATTGAATAATTGCCAGGAACAAAGGTTTTATTCAATGTTGATTCAAAATCACCAAATTAGAGGAGACAGAAAGGAAATGGTGTCACTCGGTGACTGCAAAGTTGAGCCAGACCCGAAATATTGACCATAGTATGCTTTTTGTGTACAAGAGGCTACAGATGAGGATAGGAAGAAACTGTATAGAGTAATGGGATATTTGAAGGGCACAATGGATCCTTGTTTGAGGCTAAAACCCAAGGGAATATTAAGGGTAGAGGCATACATTGACGTTTGCTGGTCATCCAGATTCGAAATCTCATACAGGAGTGATAGTCTTAGTATCAGGATCCCTTGTTTATGTTGCTGCTAAGAAGCAAAAGTGTGTAACAAAAAGTCCAACAGAGGCAGCATTAGCTGGTTTGACGGATAACATTGGGCTAGTGGAACTAATTCATGAATTTGTGGAATTTGTGACAATGGAAAAAGTTCCAACTCCAATCATATACCAAGATTCCACATCTGTTATTAGTTTGATCACCAAAAGTGGTAGGATCACTAGGACTAAGCACTTGAGAGCGAGAATCCTTTTGGGAAAGGAGGCATTTGACAAAATGGAATTATCAATGTTCAGTATAAGGGTACTAAGGAGATGAAGACAGATGGATTAAGCAAATCTTTTGACCCTGGACAACATGGACACTTTGCAGTGTTTTCATTCGGATAGAAAATGTTTAGACAACGTGTGAGCGCTGGAAAAAGTCACGAGAGGTACACTTATTAACTTACAGAGAGTACTGGATCAGTTGAAGGTAAGTTTTTTGCCTTTAACTTTTATCAGATCCGTTGTAAGGAATATTCTTGAGCAAAAAAGAGACCGTAGAGAAGGAGATGAACAGACCGTTGAGAAGAGATGAAAAAGATGTTATCAAAGAAGTAAGCTCATTCAGAGTGGCACATATTACCAACCTGAAAATATACCACCAAGCTTACCTGATAACACTACAAGCACGATGCAGAACGCATTAACATTGGAAGCCTTGAATGAGCATCAAAAGACTTTAGACAAGTCAAAGAATGATAGAGGCCTTAATTATTTGAAGCGGTTGAGCAGGTAAAAAGCCCTTCTCTTTACTTCTGAAAGCATTCACTTTCGCACTCAAGTTTCTACATATTTCACGTAATTTGCTAAATTTGGATACCACACATGTGTTCAAACTTAACTTGTAATCAATTGTTCCAAAGTAGATGGAGTCCTCCTGGTGTGTGCAATGTAGAAGGATGAGATATAGTCTGTTTCGCAATCAAGAGTACAACAGCAAGAAGGCCAAAGAATATAAAACGTCTGAGATAAGAATACAGGAAAACTCATTACTAAGACATAATTTTCCTGTAGGTGCATTATTGATTGGGGCGCTCTCAAAGTTAAAGAAAATTGGCTAAATTGAGAATGATGATGGCAAAGTTAGCTAATTGTGGTATTCCATTTGATACTAGGTGGCATTGAATGCATAGACTAAACACAGAGCAAAGTGTTTGGATTTTCATTTCCCCCCCAAAAGGATGGTTGATAAAGAAGAGATAGATGGTTTGCTTGCTCTAAGCTGCTCTAAGAGTTTATACAAAATGTAAATTATGATCTAAAATGTTACTTTTATCTTAAATCTCTTGTGAATCAATTGCAACGTGTTTCCTTGACCATGTAGTCTCTTTAGCTTACGTTTGAGATTCAACACTTAGCATTTAGACTTTGTGATCTTAGATTCACAACTTAGATTCATCAATCGTGAATCTTGATAGATTCCTGTTTGTTACTTAAGAATCTGTAACAATTTTTCCTACTGTATTGATATGACGGTCCTGAAAAGGTTCTTCTTCATTTATAAGCAATATTAAGCATCACTAAATTCATATAAGACTATGTCTTAACTGAACTTGAGGAAGTTATGTAAAGAATGGTTACTAATGTGACCTATTCTAAATTTAGATGAGTAAATATAAGAATATTAATTCTAGTATTATTTAATATGTGCTAACAATAACTTAGGAAGTCTCCAGTATCGGTACACACACACATCTCCTAGCCTTAGTAATTAATTATTGTATTATTAGACTGTATTGCTTACAGCCTATAGTGTTTGGTATTATCTTAATGAACTTAACTCAAGCTATGTCAAAATGGCAAATAAAGTGCAGTCAAGTTTGATGTTAAGGTGCAAAACAGTCTAAAGGGATATCACTCATATCCAAGATCCCAGCGACAACATATTCCTTATTAAAGTGGAACGGCATTCTGTCTTTGACCAAGAACATAGCAATGATAGCAGTGCTAGAGAATGCATGGAAAATCAGTGATGCCGCCTCCCCAAGTATTATAATGAATGATGGCCAATTTTTGATCTCGACCATCGACAAGTTATACTATTTTATAGGACACAGAATGAATGAATAATATGAGTTCACTACAGTTGCAGAGTTATGGGAATTAGCTTGATTAGAGCTATTGAATATAGATGAAATTAATGAGATTCTAAGTATTCAATAGTTAGGGACTATTGAGCAACTGTGGGTGCCATACACGCCGTGATGAGATTATACTGCAGATTTATTGTGAGATTTGCTAAGTTTAAAATGTAGATTTAGACGCACGCTACATTCGATAATTTGCAACTAACTGTTAAACACGTCTTGATTTTTTAACACGTAATACATATAGGTCCTAAGATGTATGTATACAATAAGGTATACATGTTGCATTATTGCAAGTTTTGTTAATGTGAAAATATTTGTAAAATACCTAAGGAGTTATGGGGTAACTCTGCATAATTTAATAACAGACTATGACCATGGATATAAGTTTTGTTTATGCTATTGATCTATCTCAAAGGAAAGATAAAATAGTTCTAAAATAAATGTATGCTCTAAATTATTATTTTGTGTAAATTGTGAACCAACAATTTACTGTACTATTTTCTACCTTAGCGATAAAAGGATTGTTTTAAATACCGTTGCAAACTCCTTTCTGAACCGTTACGATATGCCAAAGATATTCTAACACATATCTTAACTTCTCTAACATTCCAAAGAATTAGCAATAATTGATCTTGTTTAGCGAGTTTCAGATAGCCTTGATAAAGGCAACTGAAAAACGACAATGCACCAAAAAGATCCATCTTGATGTAGGACTCGAACCCAAAGCATCGCCAATACTTGACATTACTTTACCAGTCCACTTTCTTCTTCACCATCTGGATAGAAAATTACCATATTTGGGTGATCCTCTACAGGATATAAGGAGTGATCTGGATACCTTGTATCAATGATAACTCTCTCCTTTGGAAAGGTCTTAACGTAAGCTAGAATTCTCTTAACCGCCTTCAAATGTCCTTCCCTTGGTGACAGGTTAAATCTACTCTTAGCAGATGTTGCATAGGCTATATCAAATCTCTCTAAAACAATTATCCAGATACATCATCCTATTATTTATCTATACTTTGCTGAGTCTTCATCAGTACGCAACGGTGTGTCATCTACTTCAGGATGATACCCTTCGCTCATGGGAGTCTTGATGGGTTTGAGTTCTTTAGCAAAAAGGTTCTCAAAACTTAGGGATGGAATTCTGGATATAGCTTCTTGCAGAGATAGCTAATCCTAAACCTTGGTTCTTCCGTGAATCTCCGAGGAACTCCACCTAACTAGTTCTCAGGAATACCTACATTCTTCAATAAGTGTATTTTCTCTAAGGACTTGATTACTCACATGGGATCCTTGCTTCAAATAAGAATAGCATCCACATAAGTAGCTAAATATTCATAATGCGATGTCTTATCTATCATCCATAGATCCGGGTCATGCTTAGTTTTCTTGAATCCTAATCTTAGTATCATAAATGTTCATGAAATCTTGCGGCAGAAGTCTTCAATCCATATAACAACGCATTTATGATTAGGTGCTTTCCACATAACGTTGTACCAAACTCTGGACTAGCAGTGATTTAAACCTTCTCCTTGGTCTTCCCATAAAAAGGCATTTCCAATATCACATGCACAACAGGAGAGTCATTTAATTCTCCTAAGAATAAACCAATTCTTACAGTATCCATTCGTACAACACCTGAATAAATTTCTTCCTTTTCATTAACTGTCCAATTGCCTCCTGCAACCAATATTTCTTTGCGCTTTAGGTCATATTTGACATCAAATACTATGTGATACGGAATCTTCTGATGTCCATGAGGAATACACTGCCCTGAATCAAGTACAATGAATGTATGATAATCTGTAAGCTGCTTGAGTTCTATCCCTTTAGCCTCTTTCATAGATTATTACCGTTTTTCTTGTCTATATTGATATCATTCTTGATTCCTTTGACTGTGATTTATTAATGTCATTCCATTCTATTAGGCATTTATGATTCGTGCTTTTGTCCACACACAATATTTGAACACCTTGATGCATTCCCATGACCTATCTTTTTCATCCTCTGACATGTCCAATATATGTAGTTGATGTAAGTGATCCAGTTCAGTTTGGGATTTAGATCCCATCAAGGCACTATGATATATTTGACACTCAGTATCTCCTAAATGAAAATCTATATTTTTAAAATTCTCATGATTTTCAAACATTAATACATCATAACGAGGGAAGAAGACTTCTTGACTACTTGAGTTACAGATGGCTTGTAGCTTTGACCTAGTCCTATTTCCAACATTTTGGTCCAAATGACCAGTTTTGGACCTTGTTCTGCTTGCTTTACCATCATTATGCCTCCTTGTTTTTTTGTTTAAAAAGACTATTTCTAAGGACATTTCTTGGCATCACATCTATCTTATTAATGATTTCTTGCACATCTGACTTAAATGATACCCGTTTGTTTTGATGAGTAGCATCTGCTGCAGATCTGACAACATTTCTATATAATGCTATGCCTAGAACATTCTTCAAGATCTTGAATGTCAGTGTGTTGCCTACATTGTCTGCAAAACCTACAAAGTATCCAGGCCTCTTGATGGTTTGTTGAAATTTAGAAACAGGATCTAAATAAAGAGCAGATTCAAACCAATAGAACATCAGGATATGGGAGATATCAGGTGTAGATTCAAACCAATAGAACATCAGGATATTGGATTATCTGGTCCCCCCCCCCCCCCCCTTTGAAACTGGTCCTGGTAGTTTCCAATTGATTTGACGGTTTGCACTTAGATTATTAACATGTGCTACGCAATCCTGTACCAGGAACCACATAGCATCTGGTACAACAGTTCTATCCAATAGCACTTTGCGCATGCAATTTTAAGTATTTAGCACCGTTGAGTTCTGCAGGATTCTGCCATGGCCTCTGTGGTTCTGTCAATTGATCTGCCATCCCACTGCTACCACCTCTCACATACCATTAGTAGAATTTAAACTAAATATCAATCTTTATAAAGGATGAAGCTTTGTCGGGACTAATGTGACTGTTGCTTGAGAGTCCACATGGGAGACCATAACAATAACTTTAACGAGTAGGGCTGATCCCTGATGTTCAATATGAAAGGGGGTGAACAATCCCGAAATTGCTGAATAAATAGTTTCCCCCGTGTTGATCAAGAGGGAATATTTCAAAGAGTACTAGGTTGTTGTCAGACATTAAACTATCCTATTGGAACAAAGCACTTGAAAAAAGTCCATTGAGGTTGAGTCAAACCAAGTTGACTACTATGGGCAATCTTTTTATGAGTTAGTTTTAGTGACCACTCAGCCAGAAATATCTGGGCTTTCAGATTGCCGCCCGTTTCCACTTTGTCATGTGTTGATTTTAACTTGCTTTAGTTCAAAATGTAATTCTTATGAAATTGTGCTCATGTTTAGGATGCTACACTAAAATGTAATTCTTATGTGTTTGTGCCCATGATTTCATACTACACTAGAAGCAGAAGGAGCCTACACTCTTAAGTGCCTTTGGAATTTAGATTCACTGTTGAAGACAATGACCTGAGTTGAGTAAAAGCTTTCAGAATTATATCCCAAGCAGGTTCAGAGATTCATTTCTATCTTCTCTCATTTTGGCCTGAACTTTGTTTCAAATCTAAAGAAATTGTTCAGGGCCACAGTCTTGATTGAATCCTTTGAAATTGAAAGACCCTTGTATCTCTTCCTGCTTTATATTCTGTCACTTCTCAAGTAGATGACTGATATTCAACAAATTTGATCCATTTATAAAATAGTCTTTGCTGAGAGGACTTGTGTTATCACTTACACTGTTGATAATAGTTTGAATGATGCTTATTGTCATTGTCACGTTTATGTCCATGTTTCGTTTCTGGAAATCACAGCGCTTTGGCTTACTGAATTGACATGGAGCTGCAGGACACTTCAGTAAAAAATAATTCTTAATCTGTAAATCATTTCGAAAAGTTGCAGGACGTTCTATCATTGTTATTTCAATCAAAAGCAACTTTTCCCAATTGGAAAAAATAACATTTGCTAGACTTCCCCCATGAGGTGCTATGATGACACAAGATCTTTCAAACATTTTTCTTTGTTCTGGAACTGTATAATTGTCAGGTAGAAACAAAATGAGGTTTGGAAAGATACCCTTAAGTCCTGTGTATAGTTCCCTTTCTTGGTGAATTCCTCTTCGACTGCCTTGCCTTGAGACGTATAGAAAGACATCAGGTGGCTCTGCATCAGGGGTCAGTCTTCTTCGAATGAGATTCACCACATTTCTATTGTACAAGTTACTTTGGGGAGTTTTACTATGATATGCATTGTGCCTTGCAACTATCATTGTTGAGGAAGGCCCTACAGAATACAATGTATTCCGCTTTCCCTTCCAAATTTTGTCCAATGGAACTTCAAATTCAAGTGCTTGCAGCATTTCAATGTTCCTGGGTTTAAAGTATCCAGTTCCAAAGCACAATGTTGTTGCATTTGGGTAATTCTTGAAGACTTGATGTACAACTAGCGGGAAGAGTTGTATTACTGTCTCATAAAAGAAATGGAAATAAGGAAAAGTTGATATTGCATCGCCCGGAAGCATAACTTGTCCCATGGCATCATTTGATTGTGTTCCACAAACGGCATTGAAACATTCGGATGTTGTTGCAGTGATGTGTGTACCATCATAAAAGACACTCCCTCTTGGTATGACGATAGGGGATAACAATGCAACATCGTGAGAGCTGTTTAAAGCCTCATTTTGAAATGCCATGATTTTTCTTTGAGCTTTCCTTGTAGCCACATTGAGAAATCGAGATAAGTATAGTGACGTGACAAGAAGTTGGATGGAAAGAATCCCAATGGCTAATGGAGGCGATACGCGCATTTTTGAAAAATACTGCTTAAATGACATTCGCCCGATTTTTTTTGGATGACACAACTAAGGTTAAGAGTTGAAATCTATTTTAGTTGCTACAAGGATGTCCAACAGCAGCAACAAAGAATGTTGTTGCCTTTTCTCAACAGCATATGGTCCCATTCCATAGTGCTATGGCAAATGATTGCTGTACGTTGAAAATTTAATAATTTAGAAACCTGAGCTTCTTATCTTGAAGATTCCGCTAGGAATGATCATTACAACAGAAGTGCTGACGTGAAAGAAATTTTATGTCAACGTAGCACAAGTCCTGTGAACATGAAAATGAATTAGATATTTTTAACATTACTTGAAAAATAGGTTAGTACAATAAAGTGTCAAAGAACAAAAGTAAATTGGAAGGATCTAAGAAAAGATGAATTCGAAGCAAATGAAAGATGCCACCTGACAATTATAAAGCCACATTCCAAAATAATTAAATATGAAAGATGATAGATAGGGCTGAAAGACTTTCACAAACCTATCCCTTGATCTTTGATTGATCCTGTCCTTTGGGAATCAATGGCAAACGCCTGATACACCCGAGAAGCGATATCTATCTTACTTTCAGAAGTATTGATGTATTGCAATTAATTCCAATATATTTGACAAAGCAATACGCGTTAAGCACAAATATGATAATGGAGTTAACCTAGGTGGCTGGATTTATTGTCTTAAGGAGGATGAGAACTACAAAAACCTTTTTTGAAATAGTTTCTAAAATCTTGAAAGATTCATTTTTGGATTTCATAAAATCACAAAGAATCTTAGCCTAATCAAAGGTAAGGAAATACAAGGTGTCTTTATCACCAATACTGAAAGCCTACTAAAACGGAAGGTTGAATAAAATTGTAGCAGTCAGCCTTTTTAAAGTCATTTTCAAGATGTCTGGGTTGAAATGGTTTCTCCGAGAAAAGAGGGGAAATTCTAATTTTAATTCAATGTGCTATAAATTTTGCCGCAAAATAACATCTCGCATGTGAACGACAAATGTATCTCCAATATGGTGGGGTGAAGCTAAATTGAAAGGATGTATTGAAAGAAAAACAACTTTAAGCCCCTTGTGGCTGAATTTAAGCAAAACAGGTATTGTTTATTCGATGAATCAGAGAGAAGTCAATCAACCACAGAGATACAATAGATACATTCTAAAAATAAATATTCTACAAGAAGCATTCAGGTAACTTCCAGGAATGAGACATGTCTATGGTGGCGTGTGAGAGCAGCGAAGGAAAATAATGCTCCTTTAGTACCCCTACCAGTAAAACCTTTCTTATGTATTTGTGGACATCATAATTGGCCCAAGTAGTACTTTTGTAATACGAAGCTGAATCTCTCTGTATATTTCCACTACAATTTAACTATGCCTAAATGTGTAGTACAAAATAGTAATATTTCGTAACTTTTATGGAGCTTCAGATATAATAAGCAAACTTGAGAAAAATGCAGCATAGTTGTATTTTCTTTCAAATTTTCTACATCAAGATACAACTTGTTCAATACAATCCGTGGGGGTATCAATCATATTTTCAACTTTCTCTTCTTAGACTCAATAACTGTAGTGCTGACATCATTCAATAGTGGTTTCACCTTAACTCCAAGCACAAAAAAGTCTTTGATGTTCTTCTTCATCAACTTGAAATAGTTTGCCTTCACGTGATCAGGCTTTTCACAATACCTGCAAACAACACCCTTTTTCTCATGTTTTCCGTGTTTTGACTTACATTGCTCTGCTTTATGACCAACTTTGGCATAGTTCCTACGTTTTCCTTTACACTGCGAAGTGAAAAGCGCATTTTCTTCTCCTGAATCAGCACTTTGTTTCGTAGAAAGCCTTTTAAATCGTAAATTCAATTCTTCCTTAAGTTCTTCAAATACTCAGAAACATTAGCCTGATTAGAACCACATGAAGTATGAACGTGAAATACACTACATAATGCAAAATAATACACAACCAAATATGCCTTTATGAACTAATATTTGAAGAAAGAAATCTGTATTTGAAGCCTTGTCCATAGATTATAACAAAGTGAAAAAAGAAGGAAAATAGTAATTGAAGACAGCATATGAAAGGACTGTATCAGATGCTCCAAAACAATTTGTTGGAAATTTGTAGAAAACAGAGTTTATTAATGCATGACCAGAATACCTGCATTCTATCGTACTGTACTGTACGTCTTTGAAATCAAAATTATCATCCACCAGCCAAACAAATACACCCCATGTCGGAAATTTCAAAATTAAATCTTCGAATCACCGAGGGATCCATCGTTACACCAGGAGATCGAATTGGATCTATACGATCAGTCTTACCAGGTGATGGAACATATTGTCGTGGTGGTCATGTCCTTGCATCACGAGTGGGACGGGTGCAAATTTCTTCGACAGCAGCAGGTGGAGCTGCCACTGGAGACGAAAAGGAATCATCATCCAATGTATTATATCTCGTGTCAGTGGTACAGTCATCATCATCATCATCGTTTCATCCTCCTGCATGTCATCGAATAATTTCGAATCAACAATTGGTAATATGTCTTGTGACACGTTTACAATTGTCACATGTGGTAGTTCACATTGTGGCATCAGTCCTCTTGGATGAAGCAGGAGGAGGAGGAGGAGGATTGCAGAGTGTTATTACGGGTGGAAATTTTCTTCCAGAGGGTATGATTCGACGTGAGGATGTCAAGTCATCATCAACGTCATCCTCATCGGCTGTTGAACCCCCAATGGATTCCTTCTTTCGACCAGGTGATTGGATTCTAGGACGTATTGTATCACTGGGAGATTCACGACGCTATTGGATTTCAACAGCTGAACCAGAATTGGGTGTCATCCGAATGGCGGAGGAAGATGACACCAAAGACTCCATTCGAAAGCGTGCTAAACTTACAGCATCACGATGGGAACAACTGGTTTTTGGAAATAAAGCAGGAAGTTAAGAATATGAAATGTAACGACTAAAAATTTAATTGTCTAACACCATGAATTCGCATTCAATGAATGTCATTAAGGAAAAATCCAAAATGAGTTTTCATTAGACTTCACCTAATCATGTAAAACAACTGAATACCATGTTTCAACAACAATACAACAACTTTTCCTTACGACGACGAACTTTACGAATCGTTACCTCCATGTTTCAATTTCTCAGCTTCGGCCGCGTGAATATTGAAAACCTGTTCCAGAGATGTTTGCGATACACCGTAATCGGATAACCGAAGAGTATCCTTCTCAGCCTCAAGTTTGGCAAAGATGGACGAGATTCGTACTCCGGCGGAAGCCACTTCATATCGAGCCTTGGAATCCTGCCGTTCACGCAGCAAAAACACAGGAAAGTAACTTTCGAAAAATTTATCCAGAGCAACCATTCGGAGTTCGGAACATGCGAAGGATGCCAACTCTTCCAAGGAGCAACCCAATGCAGATGACGCAGCCTTGAATATCACATACCCTGTGGGGTCCTCGAGTGTAACTTTATCGGATAAGGAATCATCATTTGTTAGGTTACTCAATGCACTTTGAGCCTGTGCAAGATTAACATGTACTTCTGGAATTAAACCCGCTTCAGTATCTTGCGGGGATCCTAAGAATGACGTGAGAGTTCTCAAAATATCTAAATAATCTTCATCCGTCGGGTCAACAATCTTTGTTTTCAATTCAACTTGGAATCCCTGACCAAAACGAGTCTTCAAATGCTGTGCAGATCCTAAGCAGCTCAGTCGTCCATTGGCCATAATTCCAATTCTTGGGCATAGAGCTTCACATTCTTCCATGGAATGTGTAGTCAAAATTACACTGGTACGCTCTTCATCTGGAATCGAACCACCAGTTACCATCTCGGAAATTACAGCCCAGAGATCTCTCCTGGCAACAGGATCCATACCGGTAGAGGGCTCATCCAAAAACACCAATTGAGGTTGTCCAATGGTGGCACATGCAACACTAAGCTTTCTCTTCATGCCACCACTGTACCCAGAGCTTACTCGTTTACTATCAAAATCACTCAAGCCCAATTCTGCCAATTTCTGATCGACGGCCTTCGAAACTAAATTGGAGGGAACACCCTTAATTGCAGCATAAAGCTCCACATGTTCTCGTCCTGTCATGTTCGAAAAGTGAGCATCGAATTGTGGACAGTAACCAACTCGACGACGAGTCTTTTGAGGCTCTCGTGTCACACTGAATCCTGCCAGCGTGGCATCACCACTTGTTGGTGGAAATTCGCCCGTCAATATTCCCATCGTAGTTGTTTTCCTGATAAAAAAATGGGAAATCATTAGTTAGCTTTCAACAAGAATGCATATCAATATACTTGTTTTAGGCATGACTTACCCCGCACCATTGATTCCGAGTAAGCCGAAACATTGACCGGGAGGAATTCCAAGGGAGAGATCATTGACTGCCACTTTGCCATTGTCATAAATCTTCGTCAGCTTGTCGATCACAATCAAATCCTCGTTCGCATCTCCTGATGCAACACGATTACTCTCGATGACAACATCTTCATCAAGAGTTGCAGTGTTAGTTGCATTTTCTAAGTTTCGCTTTTGACTCATACACAACCAACGACATGATATTGCGCGTAAGAAAGTTTGCCAAATTCCCACAATCCTTGGATTTGTTGACCAACGATCGATATTCATCGCAAGAATTATGTAAACAACACACCAAATGGCTTGAAAGATGACTTCGTAGAGAATTGCTTTCTCATCCCAAACTGTAATTGGCCTTCCCGCAAACGCCTCTATCGCTTGCATGCTGGTAATCTTTAGCAAAGCACTCCCAAGGTTGAAAGAGGGGAAGAAACGTAGGATCCACTCAACTGCTGTTGCAGCAGTGATCAAACTGGGATTATTTGATGCGCTGGGGTCTCCAATGATACGAAGGATAAAAGTTACTAAGGGTCCAGCCATGCCAATTATAAAGTTGAAAATAATGACGAATAAGTTGCACATCGAAGCAGATGTAAAGGCAAACGTCATACAATACGTGGATCCAGCAGCGGCAGGACCATACAAGATTAATGTGATAATTGTTCCTCCGACAACACCTCGTTCACTGGTCGTAAATGCATCAATGTCAAATGCAAACATCAAAATAATGGTGATCACAAGAGGTAGTTGATAATTCATGACATCCCAGAGATACGAGGATGTCCAATAGGAAATAGGTTCTACGCCTGCAACTGTCTGCAAATGCTTTGCTTTGGTGGACCTTTCGCTCACAATAAAGGTTCCAAATGTTCCAGCAATGAAAGGGAATGACAATACAACCAAGAACCATGCATTGAAGGCATCTTCAGCCTTACCCAAACTGACCTCAGCTTTAGTCAAAGGAAGGGGATGGACACTGGCTGAAATGGTCAACTCATCATCTTTTGTCGCTTCTCTCATGAGCGACTCATCCGCAAGAGCTTGGAAAATCAAAGACGAGTGTAATGCAGTGTAGTTGTAGTTCACAACATAACCCACGCCGCCATACCTGTCACAATATTCTTCTTTATAGAATGGCTGTGGAATTAGTGCAAGGAACTGCTTACATCGGCTTACTGCCAGGGATGAGTAATTTTGGCCATCAATCTGGCTAAGTCTATCACGTGTGAACTGTAATGCACCGAATTGAGTCCCTTCATAAATCAGGCTGGATTCGAAGATGTTGAAGGAACTGGAAAAGATATCTGAGTTATTTTGAGGGATTCCTTCAGCCCCGAAAGAAGATAAATGTCCCATAATATTGCTAGATTCACTTATAGAACACGAGCCATTAACATTTCCGTTCAAGCCAAGCCCACAGAAGGTGAATATATCAGTTTCATTTGTATTTCCTAGTATCAAAGAAGTCAACAGAGATCCGTTGAACGCCACCATACATCTACCAGGTTGACAGGTAAAGTCCGTCCCAGGCTCATTGAAGGGTATAGGATTACGAGGCTGACTGCGAATTGAAGGATTGAAAGTGTTGATAGATAGCTCAAGAGAATCGAGATTACGGTCAGGACTTGCAAATTTGTAAAGTAAAAAGCCAACGAGGACCATGAACGATGGTAAGAGAGTTGAACAGACCCAAGCCTTCTTGTCTCGCTTGAAGTTCAATGCTCGCTTTCGGAATAGGGCTTGAACATGACGAATGAAAAGGCCAGAGCTCTCCAAATCCATTTGAGAACGATAACTCTTGTCCCCACTATCAATCATTGATGTTCCGTTGCGCAAATCAGAAGAGGACTTCAGCGAAACCTTTTCACCAGTTTCTCCTCTAGCAACTAACAAGAAAACTTCATCAAGTGTAGTAATGCTAACACCATATGTTACAATCCTTGATTGTTCCACTTCTTGATCAAGCTTTTCAAACATAGAAGTGAATTTTGCAGAAGCGCCAATCGGCAACTGAAACGACATTTCTGTACCGACATTACTTAAGAGGGTAGCCTCTGGCACTGAAGATGTAACAATAAGTTCTAGATTTCTATCCATGCCAGAGTCAAACGTAATTGTCGCTTTTCCGGGGGCGTTGCCCTTCATATTTAGATGATGGGAAACTTCAGCATTACCACTAAGTTCTTCAGATTCATCAAAAAGGGTTGCTTCAGCTGTGGAAACATTTTCAATTGTTTTTGCAACAACAACATTTGATGCAACATTTCCAACTCTCGCATTTTTCTCGATAGTTAGTTGATACCCGACACCATAGTGTTTCTTGAGAAAGAGAGAGCTACCAGCACAACGTAACTGTCCTTCAGCCATTATCGCAATACGATCGCCCAGAATATCCGCCTCTGAAAAAATATTTAGTCACAATGCATGAGGTCAGGAATAGAATCGCTGAGGAACGTAACACTTACCATCCATAAAATGCGTCGTTAAAACAATGCAACGGTTTTGTCGATACTGTCGAATGACATTCCACGTGAATCTTCGACTGAAAGGGTCCATCCCAGATGTAGGTTCATCCAGAAGCACAGTTTTGCTTTCACCACAAAATGCTATT
>CAAAJI010000295.1:0-10803 GCA_900642245.1 Fragilaria radians
GTAAGGTGATAGATAGACTTCGTGAATTAAGGTTCTTTATTGAATCGAGACGGTTAGGGTGTGTAACATATTGTGTCTTTCACATTCTATTCTATCGACAAGTCTTGGATAAGAATAAAATATTTGAAATAAAAAGTTTTGCAAACGATATTATATTTTAATCAATCAAATTTATCACTGCTTTACAATAGAATTAATTGATCATTTGACATCTTGACTTATCGATGGGAGAACTTTGTAAACTACTTTCGAAACTATAAAATAGTCACTTCATTCTCTCTCTCTCTCCCTTTAAATAGTCTTTCGTGCCAAACCTGGTGGTAACGATTGTGTCAATTTATCAGCCTTCTCAGAATCGGTAACCACAAGTGTATACAAATGACGAGAGCATCGAATTTTAAATTTGGTCTGTGCGGCACGTTTACGAATCTTTACCAATTTTGCATCCGCACGACGTGCCTTTTGAAGGAAATCACGAATATCAGTAATTTGCTTGGGCATGGTTATTTATATAGATATTGATGAATATAAAATGTAAAGCAACTATTTTTAAAAAGAAATAGAAAATTGGTGTTAGACAACCAATGCAACAATGGGAACAATTTTCATAACGACCCATATTGAAAATCAAACAAACGTCAAATTGATTCGAATAAGGTTCTTGACAATCAACTGGAAGTGATTCAGGGTCAAGAATACCAAGGTGGAATTGGTGTATACCTCTTTCGAACAACAAAAGAACAGGTACATAAAGCCAAAAGTGACACATGATTCTCCTTCGTTGCACTCGTTTCCACGTCATATCAATTCCAATCGTTGGGGGGAACTATTGCTTTCAGAGGATTATCATTACATCCAAATTGGATAGCCCTTGAACATTTTCTCAACATGAAATCATCATCATCATCATTCACTCACCCTGCGTTGACTGACTAACGAAATACAGATACAACTATTGGGGATGCCGGAAAGAAAGTAAGGGGAAGCGACGGTAAATGTACGCCCGTCGTCCGAACGAGTAGTGTACACGAGCACTGCTACTGTAGAAATTCGTAAGACACGTAGCGATATATGATAAAATTGAGCATGCCTTCTTCTGGCTTGGTCAGATCTTATCACGTTGTTCGAGAGAAAGGAATAATAGCCTTCGTCATTGTCATCATTATTAAAATGGAGATTTATATTGCTTAGGAGAGAGTCTACCTTTCGATTCTTTATACTCTTTCCATGTATTTCTGGGGGCTTTAAAGTTCCCTTTGAATTTGTCTAATATTTTCACAAAAAGAAAGATCAATAACTTCTCTCTTGGAACCGCCTTCCCTCAGCTGGCAACAACTGTTGAATTCTGTCATTAACCATTTAATCAACTTCTTTACAAGGTTGAAGATACTGAAGCGC
The DNA here is from genome assembly GCA_900642245.1 of Fragilaria radians. Taxonomy (NCBI): domain Eukaryota; phylum Bacillariophyta; class Fragilariophyceae; order Fragilariales; family Fragilariaceae; genus Fragilaria; species Fragilaria radians. The sequence continues at coordinate 1,399 of CAAAJI010000295.1, forward strand.
GTTGACTAGTTGGAAGCAAATTTTAATGGGGCCTAAACATTTGGCATGTGAGGAAGAGGCTAAACTTCCAGAATTTTGACATCACACTCGTTAAGAACAGCATAGATGGCGCTAAACGTGATCCTGAACTCTTACTGATGATGAAGACTACCTAAATAATTGAATGAATCAAATTGATCCAAAATAAATGACACCAAAGATGCAGATTAAATATATTACATCACTTGTAATCTCCTGTTTCAGTTTGAGTCTGCCATCCAAAATATCAGGAAAGAGCGCTAATTCAAGACTGCAAGGAGAAACCAAAGCTCTCAAAGACCGCCCATAGAATCTTCTCCACATTGCCTCTATAAAATGTAAGGAAAAGGGAATTATCCAAATAAGTGCCCAGAATGGTCACACGCTAGCAGGAAAGATAGTTAATCAATTGGAAAAATGGGAAATTTGTTGGTACTGCAACTATATCGGTCAAGGTGACATAGGTCTCTAGCGAATTCACCCAGACAAGGGATGCATCGACCTGTTAGTAACAAAAGGCATAGCGAAGCCAATGCATTAGCTCATCCCAAACAATCTAAACAATAAGTCCAAAATGCCTTATGGAGGTCTTTTCTTGACATTAGCAATTTTTGACTAAGAGCTGTTGACATGCTCCATATTTTGGGTTGACTTCCATAAGAAAAGCAATTGAGATGGCCTTTTGAAGGTCAAATAACCAAAATAAAGTGGCTTGACTTTACCACAGCATTTCGTTGATGCATGAACTTAATGAAAACAATTCCAAGCACAAATCTACACTTGAAATAGGAATTCGGAAAAATGGAATCTGAAGAATTCGAAAACTGAATTTGGAAATGGTAATCAGAGATAACTTGAAAAGGGAATCCAAAAATAGGAATTTGAGGAATTCAAAATTTGGAATTAGAGAATCAAGGAATCTGAGAATTGATTAAGATTTGAAAATTCACTTAGGCAACAATAAGCAACATCAAGAATAGCAATGAGTGCTCCTGTGAGAGGAAAAGTGAATCAGACGTTACAGGAATTTAAGAAAAAAGGAAATCATTGCAAACCAGTGATGAAAAATGTGTCAAATTACATGTACTTTTTAGGATCAGCTTGTCTGACTGCAGAGTATGAACTGGCAGCAGATTAATTTGAGATCAATACTGGCACAGAGCTTTGGGGAGATTTGAGGATCAATAAACATAAACCAACATGAGTAACAATGATAATGAAAGAGGGAGAATTAGTGAAGACCATCAGTTTGAAATTGAATGCATGGTAAATTTGATGCCCAAATGAAACAACAACAGGCTTTGGAAAGCAAGATTACAAACGCTTCTGCATTTTTGTGAAGCTAGTGCTCTAAAGGGATGAAAACAAGATAGAAGGAAGCTCGGAAATTTCGCCAGAGATTAAATGTGATCTATCAAATTAACAAAAGCAAAGAAACAGCACTCACTTCACTTTAAAGATTCAAAATATGTAATTACAATAGTGTATGATACGCTCAGAACCATGATCGATCTCAGACAAAAAGAGAACGATAATCTACAAGAGTCTACCAAGAGATTTACGACGTCACAAGAAGTAATGGAATCTCATCTGGGTGGATACATCGAGCTGCCAAAATACACGACTCAAATGAAAGAATATGACGCAAGAGACCCAGAAAAATAGAGATATGCAAAATTTGAGCCTGCAATCAGCTTATGAGATACATCCACATGGAGAATGCAGACAAAGCAAAATATGGGACTTTATTGAGTGAACTTCAAACTCAGTAGTCACTTGGCAACAACCAGTATTCAAAACGATTGTTGGAAGCTAGTAACATCCTCAGAAACTATTCAGCAGACAATCTAGCAAGACATAATTAAAAAATTCAAAGGAAGAAGTTAATGATAGTGACAAAGTTCTACAAGTGTCACTGGCATAAATGTGTATCAAAGTTGTTGATCCTGAAAAAGAAGTCATAAATAGCCAACAAACCTAGGTCATAGTGGGCATTAGGCAAATCAAAGAACAAACAGCAATCGCATCTTAATGCAAATTCAAAACAAGATTTGAGAACAATAGATACACAATTAAAGACTTCAAGAACTACATCAACCTCTGCAAGCATTATCTTAGGTTGGGGAGGAGGTCATACGCAATCTTACGCTCCAGTGAGAATAGCACTAGATAGAATGCTCCAAGAAATTGGATTTAAGATTAATCAGTACGATCCATGCGTAGCGAATCAAAAGTTAAGGAAAGCAGATACACTGTAAAATGCCAATGTCATGTAGATGAAATTCCCGGAATGGATAGAAGAGAAAGATAGTGATAAGAATATAGGGAAGTGTAAAAGCTGCGAGAGGGAAAATTCATAATTATTTGGGAAAGATGCTTGTTTATAGTACAGACAGAAAATTAAATGGGAGGTACAGGAATACATTGAACAAAGGATAAAAGAGTGTCCAGAAGAGATTAAAAGATCACAGTAGCCATGGAATGGCAATTTATTCACAGGAGTAATAAATTAAGGAAGGAGAGAACTGAACTATTCCATTCACTAGTTGCGAAAAGGCTATTCATAAGTAAGAGGGCTGATATCTTCCATGCAATTACATATATGTGCACAAGGGTAAAAGAACAAAAAAAGAATGATTGCTATACATTGTTACAGGTATTAGGATTTTTGAAATCAACAATAAACGACAAATTGCCAAATGAAGCAAATGACTATGACAAAATCTCGCGGTATTTTGATGGAGCATTTGGAGTTCACAATTATTTGAAAAGTCACACAGGTTCAGTAATGATGATAGAAAGAGGAAGCAAACAATCAATCTCAACAAAACAAAAGGAGATTGCGAGAAGCTCAACCGAAGCACAATTAGACTCAATGTATGATGCATTATAAAAATCCAATGGACTAGCTTTTTCATGCAAGAACAAGGACGTAAAAATTGAAACACATTATTTACAGAGATGAAACAAGTTCCATGAAATTGAAAATGGGTTAAGATAAAAGGACAAGGCATTTAGAGATCAAATGTTTCTACGTAACGTCGCTAACTTAATCAAGAGAAAGGAGATCAACATGAAGTGCTTTCCAATTGACTTCATGCTAGCAGATTACATGACAAAACCATTGTTACGAACCACGTTTTCATCCAGTTAGGAAGAAGATTATAAATATCGAATGTGAATTAGACCAATTGTCTAGCAGGAGTGTGTTGCAAGATATGAAAGTAGCAAGTATATGGTACAGTTGTGGAAGAAATTTGGGATCAGGGAATCATTAAAGTATTAGAAGTGTCAATCTAATTGTAACTCTTTAGGATTTCTTGGTAGATATTCAAAAGATATCATAGCTCTCTTTATTGAAGGTAATGGATTTCTTCCCACAGTAAGACTCTTTAAATTCAAAACTTCTGCATTCAGAAGTCTGGATCAAACTAAGCAATTCTTTACTTCAAAACTGAGGAACATAAAAAAATAATTTTCTAGGCTACTTCTTACAAATAATTCAATGTATCCATTCATCGCACGCATTCTCGCCTTAGAATTAATCACCAGTTTCCTCATCGACCCGGGGGGAAGCGCCGTGTAAGCTACTAAAGTCCTCTACTCATAACTTTGAAAAAATAGTTCATTTCATGCTTCCCTCAAGTGCTTTCTATTTCTTTTGTTCGCATGAAGCTTGTTCAATCGGAAGCAACAAAAAGAAGATTCAATTGAGTCCCTTTAGAAGTAATTGAATAACCGGTAATCGGAAGTTTTCTGTAGAAAGTTTGCAACTCTGGGTCTAGAATCCATTATCTTTGAAATTGCTTTTACAACGTATGTTCCGATTCATTGCTGCTATGCTTACGCTTTGGAATACGATACTCCTCTTCATTTTCTATTCGGAAAAACTCATGATGAATCTCCATAGATTGCGTTTCAAAGCTTTGGATGATCTTAAGCAAAGTCGACCATTCTAGTTTGCATACTTCTACATATTGAAAGTATATCAATCTTCCGTCAAGTATACTCACTCGTCTCGTACTTCCTTCTTGGCTTATAAGAGTATTGAAACGCATCATTGCGGTTAACACGCGATATTGATTTCTTCTCTCACCCTTTACTGGCTTACGAAAAGGTTCTTGGAGCTTTAATTTGTGAACTGTTGATGAGAGTAAAAGTCTTTGTGAATCCTCAAGGAAGCTTATTTCAATTTCTGCATTTCTAAGTGACAGATGAAAGTGACCGCATTGACGTCTACAAAATTGCTTATAGTACGGTGGAAATGCTGTCAAAATTTTGAAGAGATGATGGTGAACATGCTTTAGTGTGAGCGGAGCAAGACATTTTTCATTGTGAGAGGATAGGGAAATGTCACTAAATGTATTCGTTTCGCAAAGCATTTTCTTATCAACGGGGAAAGAGAGTGTAGTATTGTTTTTGCTTTGTCCCGATGTTATCAAGGTGGGAAATGTGTGGTGTTTTACCACTGAGTGACTCCCTCAAATGAAACTTCAACATTTTTGTTCCTCGATAAGAATTAGTTCTGTGTCATGTTCTTTGAAAACTTTTCTATCCCAGATATATCTCAATTTTCGATAAAGAAAGATATTGTGCTTCAATGATCCTTCGCAGTTCGGAAAATGTAATTCTTCAATGCCTTAAATCACCATCTAAAAGACATCCCTAAATGTCTGTGAATATTTAATCCACTTGCAAAAGCTTCCGGGCTTCGGAAATTTAAATTCTTTTTGTGGTCACATGACTGGAACTTTTCACTCCCTGGAGTTGTGTTCATCTTACACTAACAGTTACTAAAAAAGTTTCACATTCGATTTTGCCGGTGCTAACCCTTAACCCTTGTGCGTTTTGTTAGTACAGCAATGCTCAAGAAAGTGTTCGAGCAAGTAAGCGACTAAAATCAATAGGGATATAGGTAATTCCAAAGGTACCTGATTTAAAAATTGGGAAGTAAAACAATAATTCCATCCTACTTCCATCCAGAATTATAAACTAGAATGTTGTCAAGACTTTCAATTGTAAACTGTAGAATAATTAATGAAATTTTCATTCAAATGCAACTGAAATGTGGATACTTCTAAAAGCAATATTAATCTGCAACGAAATGAAATTCCTTCAAAACAATGAAAAAATAAATAACACTGTTCCTTTAAATTGAGGAAAAAGATCTTTTGTGATTCTTAATCTTAAGTCTAATTATAACTGGTTTAAAAGGCATTAATCATATGGATCAATCATACCATTGTATCTTTGGAATGATTCTTGTTGTATTAATCCTCATTTGCCTTATTTTTTACACTGTCAAACAAATAAAGAATAAATTTTATAAAGTTAGGAAAACAAGGATATTGACTTTGTACTAACAGCTTTATCTTGATTTTTTCACTTACAATCCTTGACGTCACAATAACAGCAGCACCAAAAACTTCTTCAACAGGATAAGAGAAAATAGCACTTATGTCAGTGGATCAGATTGAACCTAATCCAGTTCGGTGTTTTTTACATATGGAAGTCTACGCTAGTATTGTTTCTACATACAGCGTAATTTTAGAATGATAAAATAGATCATAATTTTTACACCTCTAAAAATTGTACGTAAATGCGCATATCCACCTGGGATAGGGCACAAGTAAAGAATACATTTTATAAAGTTAGGAAAACAAGGATATTGACTTTGCACCAACAGCTTTATCTTGATTTTTTCACCGACAATCCTTGACGACACAATAACAGCAGCACCAATAACTTCTACAACAATGGCGCAAGAAAAAGCTAAAATAAGTCTTTAAACCATAGTTTTTATAGAAAAAATGAAATTACTACCTTTACACCTTCCTAATACCAATGCTAAATCAATGGTATAATTTACTTTAAGTTCTGTGATAATGAATGCAACTAACATGTTAGATCAAGTAGTAAATAGGTTAACAAAAAATACTGGAAATGTAAAAATTCAAAGATACATTCTCTTTTGTAAAATAGTTAACTCTGCGGAGCAAAGCAAGCACCAACTACTAGTCTACACTACTAAAAAAGTTTCACATTCGATCTGGCCGGTCTTAACTCTTAACCATTGTGCATTTTGTTAGTACAGTAATACTCGAGAAAGTGATTGAGTACGAGTACAGAGGAGAGACTAAAATCAATAGGGATGTAGCTAATTCTAACGGTACCTGATTATGGTAAAATATCTACTTTTTTCCAGAATTATAAACTAGAATGTTGTCCAGACTTTCAGTTGTAAACTTTAGAATATTTAACACAATTGTCATTCAAATGCTACTGAAATGTGGATAGATCTAATTGCAATATTAATCTGCAACTAAATGAAATTCCTTCAAAACAATGGAGAAATTAACATTATTCCTTTAAATTGAGGAAGCAGATCTTTTGTGCTTCTTAATCTGAATTCTAATTATAACTGGTTTAAAAGGCACTAATTGTATGGATCAATAATATTGTTGTATGTTTGGGATGATTCTTATTGTATTAATCCTTCATACATCTCATTTTTTAATCTGTCAAACACGTAAAGAATACATTTATAAAGTTATAAAAACAACAGTATTTACTTTCCACCAACAGCTTTATTTTGACTTTTTCACCAACAATCTTTGATGTCCCAATAACAGCAGCACCAATGACTTCTACAACAATAGCGCAATAAAAAGCTAAAAATATGTCTTTAAACAATAGCTTTAATGGGGAAAGAAAATTACTACCTTTACACCTTCATAATGCCAATGCTAATTCAATGGTATAATTTACTTTAAGTTCTGTGATGTTGAATGCAGCTGTAGATTCCAATGACATGCTAGGTCAAGTATTAAAACTTAAATATTGTGTCATGCAAAATACTTAACTCTGCGGAGCAAAGCAAGCACTAACTACTAGTAGATTCTAAAAATGTTTCACACCGATCTGGCCTTCAGCCGGCATTGCGCATCTTTTAAAATATTGTATCCCGTAGCCTTTTACGTCAGAGACCACGAACGAATAAAAAATCGAGTACGAGTACAAGGTTATACACTGGCCAACTAAGAACATTAATGCTCTACCTTTCCATCAGCTGATCTTAAAATAAAAACAATTCTATATTCCTAGAAAATTCTAAACTAGAATGTTATCCAAACTTTCAATAGTAAACTATTTATTCTTTAAAAGCATTTGTCATGCAATGGTATTGAAAACTTTATTGCGGTCCATAGCGATAGCACTCAACTGCGATATTAATCTGCAAATAAAATAAAATTTCTTCATGACATGTGAAATGTAAACAAATTTCATGTTCCTTAATTAAAGTATTATTGTAATATTTGGAATGCCTGTTATCATTTTAATCTTTCATTTGTCTCAATTCTTAAACCTTTTTCAAAATAAAGAATATACAGAATTAAAGTTGACAAAATAATGATATAGTCTTTGCACCAACAACAACAACATTTTTCCCTACATCTTTGATTCTCCAACAGCAGCAACAATAATCTTTTGAAGCTAAAATATGACTTTAACCGTAATAACAAAAATGTAAAAAGCCAACAGTGTCTAATTTTACACTTTCTGATGTCATCAATAATGAATCAATGGTAGAATTTATAGAATCACAGAGGTAGTAGGAAGAAACAGAAGACCAAAATGTGGTATCACTATTGTGACAAAAATAAACACAACACGGCCGATTGCAGAGAAATGGCAAAGGCCAAACAGCACAAAAAGGCCCCACATGGGTCCAAGGCTGTTCCGGGGAAAAAGGCCTTATCCTTTCTTTTTGAGGAGATTAACTCCCTTAAGAAACAGTTAAAGCCAGTTAAGGCCGAGAATCCCAAAAAGAGGAAGGCTGAGTCCCTCGTCTCAACTGAGATTAATTTAACTAAATAGTAGTGATGAAATGGAGGAGTATTTTTTATTTCCCCCTACTATCAGTAGATCTAGTACAAAACTAGTTGAAAATTCTAATCCAACCACCAAATTAGTGGTGACCCTCAATATTAATCATGAGAAACATGTGCTTAGAGCTTTGGCTGATACCGGTGCTAGTAGCAGCATCATTCTTGAGTCTTATACATCCAAGGATAGTATAAAACAAAATATAGAGAATAAAACCACTTGGAGTACCATGAATGGTCAGTTTACAACTGATAAAACTGGATTGATAAGCTTTGTGTTGCCAGAATTCAATCTCAAGAAACAAATTACTTGGGAGTTTCATATTGATGACCAATCCAAGCCATCGGACACATATGGAATGATCATTGGTCGGGATCTTCTCGCAAAATTAGGTATTATACTTAATTTTAATGATAAAACTGTTACGTGGGACACTGATACAATCCCAATGAAAGACAGAAGCTCTCTGAATTCTCAGAAGGCCATTAATGAGATTTACTTGACTGCAAATGAACCTCAGAGTCTTATGGATGAGTTTTCTCGTTCCACCAAGATCCTAGATGCAGAATATAAACCTGCAATCCTAGAAGAAGTCACCAAGGCTTGTGAAAACCTCAATGAAGAGGAACAATGCCAGTTACTCCAAGTACTCCAAAAATATGAGCATCTCTTTGATGGCACACTAGGAGAATTCATCATGGCTCCCATAAGTCTAAACTTGATAGACCCGGGATCAAAGCCAGTACATGCTCATCCTTATATTGTTCCTAGATCAGTAGAGCAACAACTGCGCAAGGAAATTGCAAGATTAGTGGACATTGGGGTCCTTGAAGAAGACTATACTTCTGAATGGGCATCCCCAACATTTGCAATTGCCAAGAAGAATGGAACTATAAGAGTTGTTTCTGATTTCAGAAAACTCAATTCATTACTTCAACGTCATCCATTCCCAATACCAAAAATTGGGGATATGATCAGATCCATGGAAGGATTTACCTTTACCACGGCTCTAGATTTGAACATGGTTACTACCATATCAAATTGGATACGGATGCCCAAACGCTATGTACAATTGTATTTCCTTGAGGAAAATATAAGTACAAGCGCTTACCCATGGGCATCAAAATTGCCCCAGATGTTTTTTCAAAATGTCATGTCAAAACTGACTCAAGATTTGGAATATGTCAAAGCATATCTGGAGGATTTGTTAATTCTAACAAATAGCAACTTTGCAGACCACCTAACTAAGTTAGAGATGGTACTAGCAAGGCTCTCAACTGCTGGTATGAGAGTCAATGCATCCAAATCAAAGTTCTTTGCTGAGCAGATTGAGTATCTGGGTTACTGGATCACCCGCAAGGGTATCCAACCAGTACACAACAAGGTGGAAGCCATTCTTAAGATTAAGGCTCCGAAAACCAGGAAAGAACTACTCCAATTTATTGGCATAGTCAACTACTACCGCAACATGTGGTTTTGCAGAAGTGAGTTACTAGCTCC
>CAAAJI010000295.1:29669-49217 GCA_900642245.1 Fragilaria radians
GTCTACTCTAAAGGAAATTGCCTATTTCACTATCAAATTGCTTGATTTCTTCAATAGTAAGACAATTGATATTGAAGCATATGTGGAAGATGATGTTGTTGGGCATCATGACTTTGTTTTGGGTGTCAAATTTATCCAACAACTTGGATTAATTTTCGATTTTCAAAAACATATTGTCTCGTGGGACAAGATTTCCATTCCTATGCGACAGACAGGAACCATTAAGCCAGAGGAACTCACCACTGTTAGTCACAATGACTCCTTGCTCCTCCAAAAAGCAGTCAATTGTATGGATTGCACTATAACGTCCAATACATATCATAACCACAATTTCCAGTCAATGGTACTTAATTGTACCCATTTAACTAAACAGCAACAAGACGAGCTGTTGAGTTTATTTTCAAAATATTCCTCATTTTTTGATGGAACTCTAGGAAAGATCCCAAATGTGAAAGTACACTTGGAACTGAAACCAGGTGCTAAACCATGCTGCGCAAGAGCTTACAAAATCCCCCATCACATTACAGCCATTGCAAAGACAGAAGTTGAGGAATTATGCAAAATTGGAGTCCTTCAAAAAGATATTTATTCTGCGCTCCATGCCTTTTTCGTTCCAAGAAAAATGGATGTGTTCGTTTTCTTACCGACCTACGACACCTTAATAAAAGTATGGTACGAAAGCCAGTACATCTACCCCTTATTGACGAAGTACTCTGGAAAGTACAGGGATTTACTTACGCTACCTGTCTTGACCTTAATCGTGGATACTACCATTTTGAACTTGATCATAGCTCAAAGCTCTTATGTGGAATTATTCTCCCGTGGGGACGTTACGTCTACAATTGTCTCCCACAGGGATGTATGCCTTTGTTCGATGTATTTCAAGGTCACATGACCAAAATATTTTACGATTTTGAGGATGTTATTGTTTTGATAATATCCTTCTTTTTACTAAATCCACTTTTTCTCATCATGTCAAGCGTCTCTCCTCAGTCCTTCAACGCATTCAGGCACAAAACCTACATGTACATGTTGAGGACACCTTTCTGGCTACTAATGAGATTGACTACCTTGGATACACTTTGTCTTCCAAAGGTATCAAACCACAAAATCCAAAAAATATGTCAATTTTAGCGCTAGCTGAGCCACAAAACAAACGTCAACTCCGCAGTTTTTTGGGCTTTGTTAACTTTTGCAGGCAATTATGGTATCATTGCTCCCATATTATTTCTCCGCTTGCCACCATTACAAGTGAAAAGGCTAAATGGGTCTGGGGCCCTGCCCAAACTAAAGCCTTTCAAGACATCTGCAATACCATTGCCCGTCAAGTTTTACTTAAATATCCTGATTTCAAAAAGCCTTTTGATATTCATACGGATGCATCCAATTTTCAATTGGGTGCCGTAATTAGCCAAGACACGTGGCCTATTGCCTTTTATTCCCGGAAACTAAACCCAGCGCAGAGAAATTACACCACAATGGAAAAGGAACTTCTCTCAATTGTTGAAAACTCACAACAATATTGTCATATCTTGTTGGGAAGTCATTGTAACTTTTACTGCGATCATAAAAATTTAGGATTTAATAATTTCACATCGGAACGCGTCCGTTGCTGGCACGCTACGCTGGAAGAATTTGATTATACATTTACCTACTGTCCTGGGAAAAAGAATGTCATTGCCGACATGTTAAGTCGATATCCCATGACCTCAGTGACAACATCTAAGTATGAGGAAATTATAACACTTGACAACAATTTTTCCCCGCTAATTCCGAAAACCTTAAACAATCACAAGACACTATCAAGGGACTACAAGAAAAAGTATCAACCAATTCAAGGACATATTCTACTGTCCATCAAGATGGCATCCAACTCGTTTGTCGCAACAATAAAATTGTTGTTGATCCCAAACTTTTTTCTGATATCCTGGCTTGGTACCATATCAATCTTAACCATCCCGGACAGGACCGGACATACAAAACCATTAATTCCATTTTTTACACTCCCGACATGGAAGCAAAAGTACGTGTCTACATTGACAACTGTCAAATTTGTAAGAAAACCAAACATCCAACAAAAAAATATGGACATCTCCCTGAATCCGATCTTGTTTGCGATCCCTGGGAAGTCATTCAAATCGACTTATTTGGTCCGTGGACGTTTCATGATGTTAAAAACATCTCTCATTCTATCCAAGGATTGTCCATTATTGATGTCGCAACTCGTTGGGTTGAATTGTGCCCGTATTCTTCAAAAAGATCTGAGGATATTTCCCTTCTCGTGGACCAAAATTGGTTTTGCCGTTATCCACGACCTCGCGTCGCAATTTTTGATAATGGAAGCGAATTCTCGTCGGAGTTCCGCGAACTCTTAGATAGCTACGGTATCATCCCTAAGCCAACTACTGTGAAAAAATGAAAAATCCCCAAAATAATGTATTTGTGGAACGTGTTCATCAGGTAATTACGGATAGCATCCGAACAATGGAGTTATCTAAAAAACCTTGTGATGACGGGACGATTAATGCCGTATTACAAAGTGTTGCGTACGGGTTACGTGCTACTTATCACTCCGGCCTAACCGCGACTCCGGGACAGATCGTCTTCGGAAGGGACATGATAATTATCTCAATCTACTTGGCCAACTGGAAGCATCTTGCAGACAACCGAAAAGCACAAATTTACACACTTCCGAAAATAAATCCCGGATCAACCATGACTATGCTGTTGGAGATTCCCTATACATCCGAAAGTCAAATATGGATCAAAAGCTTGCACCTCTTCAAGGACCATTTCCAATAGAGCTTGTCCACACTAATGGGACCGTCACGATCCGTCGTTCGACCACCATATGTGAGCGCATAATTATTCGTCGTCTTCATCCCGCATCATCACGCTCCAATTAGGGAAGCGAGTGCCCTACGGTAGATCTTCATCCCGTACGGAACAGTTAGTTTAGTTCTTTAGCTCATTCTTCATTGATCTGACTCAGATCTTCTTCATCTTCTTCTTCTTCTACTCTTAGTCACTGAGCCTGACTCAGCCATAGCACAACTAACTTAGTAATTGACTCATAAGGAAAAATAGACTTCTATTCTTAATCTACATCTATAGCGCCGTGAGGCAAGCCCATGATATCAATGCCTTGTGGGCATGAATTTTGTAAAGATTGTTGTACAGACTTTTGTGAAAATGTGATCTCAGAAGGTCCATCGTGTGTTCGGATCTCTTGTCCAGAAGCGGAGTGTAAAGAAATGATGACTGAAGAGGAAATAGAACAAGCTGCGCCGCATTTACTCCATATGTTTGAAACGTATCAGCTTCGATCATTCATTGAATCCAACATGTTCAATTGTTGGTGCCCTGGACCAGGCTGTGAACATATTGCCCTTGCATTCTCTGAATCCTCATTGGAGCAGTATGGTAAAGTAGCAAAATGCATTTCATGTCGTACTCATTTTTGTTTCCTTTGTGGCGAAGAGCCACACGCACCTTGTGATTGCAAAGACGCTGCTCTTTGGAATATCAAACAAAAAAGTGAGCCAGAAGTTGATCTCTCAAATAACAAACGGGAAAGCGAATCAGCATCCCTTAAATGGGTCCTTGAAAATACAAAGCCATGTCCCAAATGTACGTTTCGAATCGAGAAAAATGAAGGATGTAGCCACATGACTTGTCATAAATGTAGGCACGAATTTTGTTGGCTTTGTTTAGGAGATTGGTCTCATCATGGGACGTAAAAAAATTATATTATGAGGTGTGAGATAATCATTAAGATACTAACTTTCAACGCAGTGGCGGATACTATGAATGCAACATATTTGTTTCCGAGAGAGATAAACAAAATCCAGATAGGAGTCACAAAAATGATCTCTCAGAGGCTGAAAAAGCTATACGTGCCTCTAAAAGCCGAAATGCTGACTATCATACTCGTTTTCACGCTCATTCTCAAGCTCAATGTCTTGCAGAGAAGCAGCTAATGGAAACTGAGTCGAGGATGATTACTTTACAAGAATCATTTGATGGAACACGTTTGCCTGATGTGGAGTTCCTGAAAACCGCTAATGAACAAATCATTGAGTGTTGGAGGGTTTTGAAGTATTCTTGTGTCTTTGCATATTTTTTGACTGATCATTAAAAAAACATGCAACGAATGAATTTTGAAGACATGCAAGAACAATTGGAGCGATTAACTGTGATTCTATCTGAACTTTGTGAAATGCCGCTTGATGAAATGAACCGAATGCACATCGTTAACCAAAGGTTTTTAGTAGATGTATTCATGATGAATTTTCTCCAATTCGTGGACGAGGACGTGGAAATAAATACACAAGCTCCATGAAAATCCACGAGAGCCATTGTATGTTACCCATTTAGATTTAGTTCGGCTAAATTCTAAAAATTTAGGTCTATTTATCTATATACATTACATGTGTGTCATATGTGTTACTCATTCGGATTTCTATCAAATAAAACTTCTCCTGTTACTTTTTTTCTTTGTCAGATGCCCCAAATTCGTCCTTGAAACTTCCTTATGATTAAGGGTGGAATTAGTTTGATTCTTTTTCATATCTATTTCTTTCAATACTGCATCCTACAAGCTCATGAGTATCTCAAGCATCATTGCAATAAATTCCAGCATCAGGGGTTGCCTTCTCTGCCTGTCCATATATCCTCTTTGATTGCTTCGAATTGTCATTTTTTCAAGACCTAAATGACAATAAGTAACAACATTTTATTGTGAAAAAGCATCTGGGCAAAACTGAAGTTTTTTGTTGAAGGCTTGTACTCATGATAGCCGTCTCCCGCATCATTTTCTGTTTAACTAACAAAAAATACGCTTGAATGAGAAATGCATGATGATGATAATGCTGAAGAAATGCAGGATGAAACTCCAATAGATGCAAAATATTCTACGGAAGATGAGCAACACATTGATGCTGCAAGGATACTTTACCGCATGGCATGAAAATAAAAGAACGTTTTGGAAAGATCATTATCACATTTGGCAAAATCAGAAGATGTAATAGATAATATAATCATTCTCAATCAATCTTGCGTCAATAAGTAAATAGCATGAGAGCATCCACAATAACAACAGCTGACATGTATATATGTATCTCAAAGCAGGTAGCACTTGCCATGTTCTTTGAATAAACTGAAAAAATGTTAAAAGCTCATGAATCATGAATCTCTAGTTTAGGGCCCTAATGATGACCATCCCTTGATGTTGTGGATATATCAAAAACTAAATGGAGGCATGAGACAGGGAATATACAATCGCATCATCTGACCAACAGGTTACTGTACTCATTCGTTGAATACCTTCAATGAATCCCAATTCACCAATACTATTTCCAATACTCACGGACTCAATGGTACCAGCTTCCATTTCCAAGGTTGACATGAGCATACCCCGAATGACTAATTTCACAGAAGAGCTTGGATCACCCTGTTTCCATAGTGCATCACCCTTGACATATTGTTCTCGGACATAATTCGAAAAGATGCATTTTACCAATGCTTGATCATCACTTGTTAAATTCATCAAGAAGAAGAAAGCTACTTCATACTCCTCCTCCCATGTTGAGTTGGGTTGTAACAATATGGCTTTAGGTGGGAGACTTCCACTAATAACTCAGGATTATGCCTTGCAATCAAATAATTTTCAGCATGAATGAGAGCTGAATTTAAGTCTTCTGATATGTGACAGCTTGCGTATGTTGCTTTAGATGATGTAGCATTCTGAGGAATTTCCATCAAGAGCAAAGTTTTGTCAACAACATGACTTGCATTTTGCACTTTGTCCATCAACTCCTTTGATAAATCAAAGGCACAAGGAAATCCACGTTCAGAACCAATGACAAATATTGATAGTTCCACCTGGTACTGCTTGTGCATTAGAATCTTGAGGTTTTTACAGCTTGTGCAGTAGAAACATCAATTCCAAGGACGAAAGAAAATCGATGATGATGATGATGATTGCTTCACCAACTGTTTCAAATTTTGATAAAAGCAAATTGATAATTCCTTTGGTAATTTCAGCATGAGTGTTTTATTAAGACTTGTGACCAAAGCATGTGATGACTGCTTTGTTTAAAATGATTGAATTGGTAGAACTTATCTTAATTTTTACTAAGGCTTTTTTGTCTGTGATCATTGGAGCACCCTGTTCATATCATCATTGTTGACACGGGGGGAACTGCATAATTGCAAAGTTTTATGGTTTTCTGACAAGAAGCCATCGAGAATTGAAGAAGTGAAAATTCCATTGTGAAAGGATTCTTTTACTGCTGTTTGTCAACACAAATCCCTGTCTGATCGTATGTCCCACAGAATCTGCCTTCGATCTGGAACCCGTCTGCCAACTGGCTGTCTATCTGCCCTTCTTGTTTGTCAATCTGCCACTTGGGATCTGTTTGTGAAGGGTATCATCCTGACATAAACTACTGGGACTCCGCAAAATATAGGTCAGTGGTAGGATGTTGCATTTGGATAATTCTGTTAGGAAGCTTTGATATTGCATATGCAACTTCTGTAATAAGTAGGTTTAATATGTCACAAACAGAAGGACATTTGAAAGCTGTAAAAAGGATCTTAGCTTAACTTAAGTATTCCAAAGGGAAGCATTATAGTTAATGCTATATATCCTGACCATTATATCTACCCTGTTGAGGATCATCCAAATTTGAAGGATTTTTATCTGGGTGCTGAAGAAGAAATTCTTAATTATCTTCCTGGATGACATCTGTGGTTCTAAATACATCAGTTCCTTCAAGGGAAGAAAAAGCCACCCTGCCATAGTAGTAGTGCTAGGTCCCCTCAAAGTTGGAAGGATTGAAATAACATTTGAAATTGGAATGATGATACGTTGTTTGTACTGCGCTATTTTTTGTCAAATTACACCCTGACACACTACCAATGAAAAGGAGTTAGCCAAGGTTCAATTTCAAAAAACTATGCCATTGAACAAGGAATGTAATGATTCTCAACCAATCTTTTATCAAGAAATTCATAGCATGGTATGATCATCCACAACAACACACAATTGCTGACAAGTATTAATTCAATACAAAATATCTAGAGTATTTCATGTTCCATCAAAAGCATGAGTAAAGCCCATAAAGTATAGTCTCTAGCTTAGGACACGAAGATAGCATCGGGGTCTTAAGAAGTAAGAGCATCGTTCTACGTGAAAAAATGCAAGTATTTTCATAAAAGATTGTTGTCATCAACGCGATTCACAAACTGCATACGAATCAAGGTCATCTCCCTCGTTTATTCCTGAAAAAGGAACCTTGTTCCGTTTCCGCTTGCTTAGTTTTGTTGATAGCACGCACAATCTGTTCGTGAATTCCAGGGTTTCATTAATGCCTAAGGAACGAAACCATTACCACTTTAGACCCCGGTGTCATTTTGTGCACTAAAAATCACATGATGATGCATCAAGGGGAGAATGTTTGTGAGAAATAGAAATGATGAAGGAATATTGAAATATAAGTTACTCTTTGACATGATTTGTTGTAACCATCATGTCAGCTACGGCAATTTTGAGAGCCGTTTTTCCTTTTCCAAATCATCACATCTTCTCTGATACGCGCCCAGTTGTAGCTTTGTGACTAGGCAAACATTTCGAAATCCGGTGACAAAACTTCCCAGTTTTTAGTAGGAATTTTTGTCATTGATCTTGCGAGAAATTTTCCCTATAGTCATCGACGGTCACTAATATTAATACGTATAAAGAGGTCATTCACAATTCGAGAGGTCATTAATTTATTTAAGGAGGACATTGATACGTCGAAAGAGGTCATTGATAAATTAAAAGAGTTGTCAGAGTCTGAGAAGTTGCCGGAGAAGGGAATTGATTTGCGATTTGCCAGGAGAGTTGCTGGATAAAAATTATTAATCAAAACTTTAAATTAAAATAAATTTAACGGAACGTGACAAGAGTGACAAGAGCAACAAAAAGAACAAAAACGGAGGCGAGTGATAAAGCTGTGAAACTTCCCAAGTTTGATGGGAAAAGAGTGTCCTTCCCATTTTGGTGGAAGAATTGTATTGCATATGCATGAGTATATTACTTCATGGAAGCTCTAAAAAAGGATGCTTCACTTCCAAATAGAGAGGATGAAGTTCTTGCAACAGATGCAAAAGGAAAGCATAAGGCACAAGGAAAGCAAAGAAACAACATAGCCATGGCATGTCTTGTCAGTGCTTTCAGCAAAGAGGCGGATATTTCAATTGTTGATGCAAATAGTACAGATGAATATTCAAATGGGCTTGCATATTTGTTGAAGAGTTGCAGAAGAAGTATTTGCTATTAGATACAATAACAAGAATCGAATTGCTAATGGAATTAAATTACATTTGCATGAAAAGAAAGAAGAATCCCTCAGCCTTGATGACAAGACTAGAAATTTTTGATTCATTGATGTATCAGGCCCTTCCTTTCCCATGCCAACAAATAGATTAAATTGGAAGACATCATGTCTCAAATATTTGGTTACTCACAAGCTGTACTCTGGCAGATAAGAATTGGATGCATGTGATATCATGGAGATAAGCACTATGTGGATGATGTATCAGCAATTGATTGCAGGATTCATGAGACATGGAATATACAATTGCATCATCAGACCAACTGGTGACTGTACTCATTTGTTTACTACCTTCAATGAATCCCAATCCACCAATACTATTTCCAATACTCACGGACTCAACAGTACCAGCTTCCATTTCCAAGGTTAACATGAGCATACCCCGAATGACTAATTTCACTGAAGAGCTCGGATCACCTTGTTTCCATAGTACATCACCATTGACATATTGCTTTTGGACATAATTCGAAAAGAGGCATTTGACCAATGCTTGATCAGCACTTGTTAAATTCATCAAGACGAAGATAAAGGATCAAGGAGATAATGATGGTGAGAAATAGAAATGATGAAGGAATATTGAAAAATAAGTTACTCTTTGACATGATTTGTTGTAACCATCATGTCAGCTACGGTAATTTAGAGAGCCATTTCTCCTTATCCAAATCATCGCATCTTCTCTGATACGCGCCCAGTTGTAGCGTTGTGACTAGACAAACATTTCGAAATCCGGTGACAAAACTTCCCAGTTTTTAGTAGGAATTTTTGTCATTGATCTTGCGAGAAATTTTCCCTATAGTCATCGACGGTCATAATATTAATACGATAAAGAGGTCATTCACAATTCGAGAGGTCATTAATTTATTTAAGGAGGACATTGATACGTCGAAAGAGGTCATTGATAAATTAAAAGAGTTGTCAGAGTCTGAGAAGTTGCCGGAGAAGGGAATTGATTTGCGATTTGCCAGGAGAGTTGCTGGATAAAAATTATTAATCAAAACTTTAAATTAAAATAAATTTAACGGAACGTGACAAGAGTGACAAGAGCAACAAAAAGAACAAAAACGGAGGCGAGTGATAAAGCTGTGAAACTTCCCAAGTTTGATGGGAAAAGAGTGTCCTTCCCATTTTGGTGGAAGAATTGTATTGCATATGCATGAGTATATTACTTCATGGAAGCTCTAAAAAAGGATGCTTCACTTCCAAATAGAGAGGATGAAGTTCTTGCAACAGATGCAAAAGGAAAGCATAAGGCACAAGGAAAGCAAAGAAACAACATAGCCATGGCATGTCTTGTCAGTGCTTTCAGCAAAGAGGCGGATATTTCAATTGTTGATGCAAATAGTACAGATGAATATTCAAATGGGCTTGCATATTTGTTGAAGAGTTGCAGAAGAAGTATTTGCTATTAGATACAATAACAAGAATTGAACTGCAAACTGAATTAAATAACATTTGCATGAAAAGAAAGGAGAATCCCACAGCCTTGTTTGAACAAATTGCAAGTATGAGAAACAGGTATAATCAAGGAACATGTAATGTCTCTAAGGTTGATCCGTTTGCTGTAGTCATGGCTGCGGCACCAATGGAATATTAAGCAGCATTGGTGGCTAAGCAATGTCATCAAGGAAATAATCTGACATTGGACCATCTCCGTGAAGTCATAGATGCAGTATGGGACTAATTGTTCTCATGGTGAAGAAGGTAGTACAGAAGTATTGTTACCAAATTTTATAGAAACATGCTTCACCTGTAAGAAGAAGGGGCATAAAGCTGGTCAATGTCCTAAAGAAAGCAAAGAATCCAAAAAATGGAGCAGATAAAGCAACTGTGTGTGGTCATTGTGGAAAAAAGGGACATAATGAATCCAATTGTTGCCTTACGCCTAAAAAAAGAATAAAGCACCAGCTTGGATGCGTGGTACATTGGAATCCAACAAAGCAGCAGCAGGCGCTGTTGAACAGAACAGATTGGAGGATCAGTTGGCAATGAATGAAATGATTTCATTTCCATCTGAAGTTACTAGGACATCAAAATATCTGCATTGCAGATTCAGCATGATCCGCACATTCAACAGGGCACAGAGAAGGAGTAAAAGGGTTGCAAGCAGTGGAGAAAGGAGCAGGATTTATGTTGGTAAATGGTTCAATTTCATATAGAGCATGAGTGGGAACCTACCTGTCACTGCATACGAAAAGCATGGTTGTGATGTGATGCATGCAACCCTTGTAAATGTCAAATACGTAAAATGTAAACAATCAATTTAGTTAGCACAACAAATTGATGAAAGATGGTTAAAATTCTGGCAATCATAAAAATGTATTATGGTTTATAAATGGACGCGCTAAGTTAACTTTGAAGAAGGGGTTATTTTTTGATCCTACATGAAGCGTACGACAAATGAGATCATTGGAGCAACTGCAGGCATTCAAAAGAAATTTATGGCAATTCAACAAGCATATGAGAAGCTTGGTCAGTGTAGTGAAGAGTTGACCAGAAAATTCCTGGATCACTTGGGGCATTTGAATTGCAAAATCAAAGCAAAAGAATGTACCCAAAGAAAGTAGACATGAGACATCTGGAATACCTAATGAGCGAATCTTCCTAGATATTGCAATCATTAAACAGCCAAATGGTGAATCAAAGATCAATGAACAAAATTGGAGAATCATAGTAGATGAATGTACTCGATTAAAATTTTCCTTCATTCTTTACTACCAAAAAGGAATGATTGAACCAACGTGCGTACAACTGAATAAATGGCATCAGAGTGGGAAACCTGTGAAGTAAATTTGACTAGATAATGTAGGAGAAACAAAGACTTAAAAGTAAGAGCTGTGAGCAGTGATTAGAAATTGGGAATATAGTTTGAATTTATAGCAGCAAGTACTCCACAGCAAAATCACCTTGCACAGTTGGCATTTGCTGTAGTTTCAAACCGAGGCAGTGCTTTAATGTACCAAGCCAATGTTCCCTTAGATATTCCTCTGCGTTTGTTTCAAGCAGCAGCATGCCTTGATGGGTTGATTACAATTAACTTGAATGGTAAAATTGGATCAAGTGTTTTCATTGTAGTAACGGTAAAGTGCCAGAATTTGGAGTGAGGCAGGACATGTTAAAACAAATGTCCTGTATGTGTATTGGATATACACTTGATCATGCTGGTGGTTACTATAGAATATGGGACCCATTAACAAGAGGTTTACATGAAACACGTGATATTGTATGGTTGACTCAGATGTTCTACCAATGACAATCGGAGTCATTGGAGGTAAATATAACTTCATTTCTAGAGTATGTTGTCCCTCACAATGAAGAACAAGAAGTCATACCAGGCAATAATGAAGATGCTGGTGTGACTGAGACTGAGAATGTTAAAGCTGGGGAGGGTACAGCTAAATTAACAAGGTCTGGACGAACGGTTAAAATACCAAAGCGTTATTGTGACGTTACAGCATAGACTGCAAGTTAAAGCATACTATTATTATATGGCAAATTGTCCTGATGAAACCCACATGGAAGCATAAGTACTATCAAGTGTGGGGGCTGGAATTGGTGGAGGATTTGAACACACCCAAGAATTACATGCATTGAAATTCAATGAAGCCATACAAATAGTCGATAAGAAGAAATGGGAAGCAGCAGTGGAAGACGATTATAACTGGATGCTGAAGCATGGAGTGTTCAAACCAGTGACACTTAGTAACTTACCAGCAGGCACTAAACAACCTAGGACATGAAGAAATAAATCAAATGGCACATGTCGTGCACGCTTAGCAGCAAGAGGCTCTGAACAAGTTGATGGAGAGCATAATTATTCTGATATAAAATCATCCAATGTTGTGAATCAAGCAACCACTATAATTTTCTTTATTATGGCAATTATGGCAAAATGGTCCATAGAATTATTGAACGTACAAGGTGCATTTCTAAATGGAGAATTTGAGGATGGACAGATCATATGCATGAAAGCACCACAGGGATTTAAAAGTATTATCCAGTAAATGTAGTATTGCAATTGACAAAGACTATTTATGGATTTATTCAAGCAGCATTAGCATTTTGGAGGAAACTTGTTTTAGCCTTCCTGTCAATTCATTTTCAGCACAGTAAAGCTGATCCATGTCTATTTTTCAAGTGGACAAAACAGGGATTGGTGATGTGGATATGTCAATGATTTGCGTGGTACTGGAAAAAAGGAAGTATGTATTCTATCATAAATGGAATTGATGAAAATTTTGATTGTGATGAAATAGGATCAATCAAGGAATATGTGGGCTACAAGGTTGAGTATGATCCAGAGCAAGGAAGAATGAAGTTAACACAGCCAGTGCTATTTCAAAGTTTACGTGATGAATTTGACTTGCCAGAAGGAATTATTGTATCTACACCTGCTGTACCTGGAACAGTATTGTTCAAAGATGTCTTGGATACAACGTTTGATGAACAGCGTAATTATCACAAAGAAATTGGAAAGCTGCTACATCTAATGCTTTGGAGTCGATCAGAAATTCAAAATTCTGCTCGAGATTATCCAGACATATGGCAAATGCATCACAAAAACAAATTGAAGCCATGAAGAAAGTTATGATGTAAAGCAAACATCAAATAGAGGAATATTGTTACAACCAACAGAGACATGGGATGGTGATCCCTATTTTATTTTTACAACCAGTGGGAGGGCCGATTTGGACTATCCCAATGACACTGATACACGTCATAGCATCAGTGGATACTCCGCAGAGAAAAAGGTACACTAACAATTACTGCAACTGAGACTATCGTAGCAGTACGCTGTGTGCAGGATTTGTTGTTTCAGATGATAATTCTTGAGACATTGGGCTTAAAAATTAAGAAGCCTATGATACTGGAAATAGATAATAAAGGTGCCAAAGATCTTGCAAACAATTGGAGTGTTGGAGGCCGCACACGCCACCTGGATGTACATGATTATTTTTTGCGTGATCTAAAGGAAGATGGTATTATCACTGTAAAATAGATTCTAACAAATGACTAAAGTAGTGATTTATTCACCAAGAATCTTGCAGGGCCATTATTTGAGAAGCATACTGCAGTATATTGAGGGCATAATGAATACATGCAGTATATTGAAACTTCTCAAGGGGAGAAAGGTGTCAGGAGAAGCACAAACAAGAGAGCAAGAGCCTTCAAGCAAGATCAATGTCAAGAGAAACAAGATTGATGTCACAAACATGTTCGATGTTGTGACTTGCAATGCAACTATGTGGTATATGAACTAGATATGAAGAACAGAAGGGGAACAAGAGGAACAAATTCTACACGAATACAAATTTACAAATGAATCAGCAAGAACAAGAAAACTGCATACTTAATTTATTAATTTATATTTGTAGGAAACCTCAAGTTGTCCAGAATAGTACTTTAGCAACGTATTTTTAGTGTTAGGTTTGAGAGCCCCTCAACACATGCTGTACTCTGGCAGATAAGTATCGGATACATATGATATCAAGAAGACAAGCACAATGTGGATGATGTAACAGCAATTGATTGTAGGATTCACGAGACATGGAATATACAATCGCATCTTCTGACCAACAGGTGACTGTACTCATTCGTCGACTGCATTCAATGAATCCCAATTCACCAATGCTATTTCCAATACTCACGGACTCAACAGTACAACTTTCTAATGATGTCATTAATATCCTCATAGTAGGTGCCACCAACCGAGCATTTGATATTGATTTAGTCATCCTACAACCACTGTCTCAATCTCACTTTGTGGGATTATCCATGAGGACTGCAAGAGAACGTATCTTACAAGGTATACTTTCAAAAGTTCCTACATCAACAAGTGTTACACATTTCGGAATAGGCAGACATGGCGGAAGGATTTTCTTTGAGTGGCTTGATGCAATTGGTACGGATAGCAGCACAACTTGGCCCTTTATGTGAAGGTCATGGAATTCAAAGTTCCAACCTTTATTGACCATTAACACAACATGATTTTCGTCAAGATTGTCAATATATTGGACCAACTCCCCTTTCCAATGCCTATTGAAGATCCTTGATTCAATTTTATCATCAACAACAACATGATACTTCATTTCACCAGCAATAGCAATAATTTTCTCCTGTTAGGTAGCTATAGCTATCTATGGGTAATTACTAATAATTTCTGTTATCGAATTGCAAGCTATAGACCTACTTTCTAAATCATTGTTCATTGCTTTTCCTTAACTTTCTAATTTCCATAAATTTCTAAAAATATCGTCGAATTTTCCTAATCGTGTCACTTGTGAACTTGTGACCACTAATGTACTGTGATATCGGTTCTGCTCACTGCTCACTCCAACTTCACACATCTCATCCACCCTAACCCAATTTTTCTTCATAAGAAAAACATCCATCAAGGATGCTACAATCAACACCCGGGGGAGACTTTTTCCCTGCTGGTACTATTTCTGTTCATGAATTGGACAGTATTATAGACTCCAATGCAACATCAACAATACTCTTGGATCTTGCACAAAATACAAATATAGGCCAATTTGAAAAAGTTAGAAGGCTTAATCAGGAAATGTTATGGTTCTCAACCAATCTTTCATCCACAAATAAATAGCATGGGTGGTTTCCCCAATCCCTAATGAGGTTTGAGTCGTAAAAGTTGTTTCTCAGTCATTATCTCGGATGAAAGATTGCGATGATGAATACGGATGCAATGATTCAGATTATGACGACTATTTTATAGAAAACTATGATAGCATGGGTTGGGGAACAAGAGATTCTGAAGAGCCCTCTTCATTCCCTGAAGGATACAACGGTGAGTATCATCATGGTCGTGAAAGCACAATTCTACGTTTGCAATACCAGGCCCATTCCGCTATAAAATTTTGGTTTTCGTACAAAATATGGTATGACTGACTTTGAATCATACAGGAACCTCTATCATTTTTCTTTCAGCCAAAGATATGGTCCCCAAATTGAAACGACTCTTGAAAGATACAGTGGAAGTCTTAAATATTCCTCAATCTGCTGCTGCCGTGTTGCTAAGAGAGAGAGCACAAGTGGTCGAAAGATGTTTTGTTTGAGAATTTTTTCGTTGATCCAATCAAATTGGAGCAGAAATATGGCGTATACTATCGGTGCAACCCAGAGATGGTAACGCAAAAAGCCAAAACTGTTTGTGAAGTATGTTACGAAGCAGGCCAGCCCATGATATCAATGCCTTGTGGGCATGAATGTTGTAGAGATTGTTGGAGAGACTTTTGTGAAAATGCGGTCTCAGAAGGTCCATCGTGTGTTCAGAAGTCTTGTCCAGAAGCCGTGTGCAAAGAAGTGATGACTGAAGAGGAAATAGAACAAGCTGCGCCGCATTTACTCCATTCGTTTGAAACGTATCAGCTTCGATCATTCATTGAATCCAACTTGTTGACACGCTGGTGCCCTGGACCAGGCTGTGAGCGTATTGCCCTTGCATCCTCTAAATCTTCATTGGAGCAGTATGGTAAAGTAGCAAAATGCATTTCATGTTGTACTGATTTTTGTTTCCTTTGTGGCGAAGAGCCACACGCATCTTGTGATTGCAAAGAAGCTGCTCGTTGGAATATCAAACGAAAAAGTGAGCCAGAAGTTGCTCTCTGGAATAAGAAGTGTGAAAGTGAATCATGTCGTACTGAATTTTGCTTCCTTTGTGATAGAGAGCCATACAAACCTTGTGATTGCAAAGACGCAGGTCGTTGGAATGTCAAACGAAAAAGTGTCTCGAATAACAAGTATGAAAGCAAATCAAAAAGCCGTAATTTGGTGATAAAGCTATGTCCCAAATGCACTTCTCGAATCAAGAAAAGGAAAGGATATAACCACATGACTTGTCAAAAATGTATGCACGAATTTTGTTGGATTTGTTTAGGCGATTGGTCTAATCATGGTGCGAGTATGTAAGTCATGTCATGAATGCTTGTAGGAAATGTAAGATTTTTGTTAAGCTGCTAACTTTCAACTCAGTTGCGTTTACTATGATGGGAGCCATAAAAATGATCTCTCAGAGGCTGTAACAGCTATACGAGTCCCTAATAGCCGATATCTACACTATTATTTACGTTTTCACGCTCATTCTCAAGCTCAATCTCTTGCAGAGAGGCAACTAATGGAAACTGAGTCGAGGATGATTACTTTACGAGAATCATTTGATGGAACACGTTTGCCTGATGTGGAGTTCCTGAAAACTGCTAATGAACAACTCATTGAGTGTTGGAGGGTTTTGAAGTATACTTATGTCTTTACATATTATTTGACTGATCAGTCAAAAAACATGCATCGAATGAATTTTGCAGATAAGCAAGAACAACTGGAGCGATTAGCGAAGACTCTATCTGAACTTTGTGAAATGCCGCTTGATGAAATGAACCGAATGCAAATCGTTAACCAAAGGTTTTTAGTAGATGTATTCATGAAAAATTTTCTCCAATTCGTTGACAAGGACATGGAAATGAATTCATAAGCTCCATGAAATCCATGAGAGCCATTGTATGTTACCGATTTAATTCGGTTAAATTCTAAAAATTAGGTCTAAGTCTATTTACTCGGTTATCATGTGATTTGGAAAAAAGTGAACTGTATTGGAAGGAATTACTTGTTTAATCCAATCTAAGGAACAGTATTATTGAACTTACCTTATGATTCGCTAAGGGTATCAAGTGTGAATTGAGGTAGAATCAATCAAACACTTGTTCATTCAACAATGTGGTAATTGCATCACCAGGATTTGCTCCTCTTGTGTCTGACATTCTATGGCACTGTTTAAATATTCTGCTCCAAAATCTTAACTTTTTTTGTAGCTTTAGTTATCCCAAGAATTACGATGTAAATGTTGAAATTGATTCCTTCCAATATATTGCTACGAGCGACATCCTTTTACTCCCGATTACTCAGCCGGTATGTAAAACTTAACATTGCTTATCCATCCCAGAGATACAATGTCTGGTTGTAATCCCTACAGTCTATTCCATCAACATAAAAATGCATTAAAAAATTGTCCAATAATTTTCCGATTTACCACATGTTGGAACATTCTAATGCTTTCTTGCTCAGATAGCTAGCTAACCTTGTAAAAATTTATCACATTGAAATTTGAGCTTATTCGTTCTTTATCATTTTGCCTACATAACTGGCTACTGCAGTAATGTTTGCCTCTGTAACTGATAAAGACACAGGCTTGGATTCTATTTTTGGTATGAACTACTCCATCATTCAAAGCCCTGCAAAACTTTCTACACTTTCCTTTTTTGATTCTTTGTAAAATCTGAATCTAATACTCTTCTTATCTTGAACAGCAAATTGCTATCCATACATCCCATTCTCCTATTCGATTAATCTGTATTGCCTTTTTGAACAGTACATCATGACTTCCAGCATTGGTATTCTATGAGTTGAAACGGCTATTGTTAAAATTCACTAAAAAGCCTGCAAAAGGAAGAGCCAATCATTGCTTGACCACTTGGACAGACATAGCAACTTTCCAATGCTTGATCTGGATCTACTCATGGCAGTCATATTTGTTACTCATTGGGATTTCTATCAAATAAAACATCTCCTGTTACTGTTTTTTCTTCATCAGATGCCCCAAATTTGTCCTTGAAACTTCTTATGATTAAGGGTGGAATTAGTTTGATTCTTATTCATTTCTGTTTCTTTCAATGCTGCATCCTACAAACTTCTCTTTATCTCAAGCATCATTGCACTTATATTCCAGCATCAGGGGTTGCCTTCTCTGCCTGCCCATATATCATCTTTGATTGCTTCGAATTGTCATTTTTCTTCAAGACCTTAATGACAATATGTAACAACATTTGATTGTGAAAAAGCAAATGTTCTTTTTCATACAACACGATGGCATAAATGCAGTTTTTTGTTGAAGGGTTGTACTTATAACCGTCTACCACATCATTTTCTGTTTAACTAACAAGAATTCATTCAAGGCGCATACGCTTGAATGAGAAATGCATGACAAATGATAATGATGAAGAAATTCAGGATGAAACTCCAATAGATGCAAAATATTCTACGGAAGATGAGCAACACATTGATGCTGCAAGGATACTTCACCACATGGCACAAAAATAAAAGAATGTTTTGCAAAGATCATTATCAAATTTGACAAAACTAGAAGATGAAATAGATAATATAATCATTCTCAATCAATCTTGCAACAATAATTAAATAGCATGGTATGATCATCCATAACAACAATAGCTGACATGTATAGATGTATCTCAAAGTAGTTAGCACTTGCCATGTACCATGAATACACTGAAAAAATGGTTAAAGCTCATCAATCATGAATCTCTAGTTTAGGACCCTAATGATGACCATCCCTTGATGTTGTGGATATTATCAATAACAAAATGGAGGCATCTGAATATTTACAATTGATTTTTTTGGATTCAATGTTCGGGTGATCTAGGTTAAGTGTATATTTTTTTCAAAGTCTCATTGATATAACTAAAACATTCCCTCCAAGGGTGAAAACTTAAGGCAGCAGGACAACACACATGTTGGATTATTCAAAACAGCATGAAACGATAAGTTGAAATTAGAGAGGATTGTCAATTTTTTAGACCCTTTTCTTCTTGAGATTTTGGAATGATTACGAAGATTAAAGGAGACTTTAAAAGACCGAGAAAGGTTAAGAGTGTTGTATCGCAATCGGATTCTTAGACTGTCACAGTGGACGACAAGATAACAAACTTGTTTTCTCACATAAATATTACTCATCACATAATGCTTTCTCGAAAACGTTGGAATGACTGGAAATTTTTCATTCATTGGTGTATTTTGTTCTCGTTTCCCCTCCCAACAAATAGATTAAATTGGAAGACATCGTGTCTCAAATATTCGGTTACTAACATGCTGTACTCTGGCAGATAAGTATCGGATACATATGATATCAAGAAGACGAGCGCTATGTGGATGATGTATCAGCAATTGATCGTAGGACTCACGAGACATGGAATATACAATCGCATCTTCTGACCAACAGGTGACTGTACTCATTCGTTGACTACCTTCAATGAATCCCAATTCACCAATACTATTTCCAATACTCACGGACTCAATGGTACCAGCTTCCATTTCCAAGGTTGACATGAGCATACCCCGAATGACCAATTTCACTGAAGAGCACGGATCA
>CAAAJI010000295.1:53703-68986 GCA_900642245.1 Fragilaria radians
TTTCAAAATTACTCCCTGTGGCTTCTTGAGCAGAAATGAAACGAAATAATCTCGAATCATATCGTGGTTAGTGCGAGGGGTGTCAGATACCGTTGGTAGGAGAACGGCATCTTTGGAGTAACGTGCTGTAACTGTATCGGGGTCTAAAGTGGCAAGGGCATCGTTCCACAAGGTGAAAAGTGCTTGAACCTCTTGCACGGAAAGAGCAGGTGCTTCCAAGGGCTCCCTTCCTTCATTTGTGGAGACGCTGTGATGCTCCTCCTTATCATTTTTCTCCATCTTATCCATCTTGTGCATCTCATCGTCACCTTCTTTCACCTTCTTCTTTCGGATACCTTTCTCTTCTTTGGTATCATCATCTCCTTTTTTCCCGCTGGATTTATCTTCGCCTTTTACACCGCTGGATTTATCTGCACCTTTTTCGCCGCTGGAATCTTCTTTACCTTTCATCCTTTTATCCTCATTGCTGACTCCACTTTTTCCTTTCACTTTTGTTTCGGTAATCTTCTTTTCATCGTTACTACTGGATCCATCAGATTTCGACTCTTTATCAACTTTCTCTCCCTTCAAAATCCTTTTGCTTGATCTCAACCTTGTGTTCGACTTGCTTGCAGCAACGAATGCTATAAGCAACATGAAGTATAAAAAAAGGTTTTTCATTTTTCAAGCTGTGGTTATAGAGTTGGATAGACAAAATATTCTTGTTAGTGATTGAAGCATAGGTGTAGAATAGCCGTGGCCGTCGACCATTTGGACACATACCTGACACTCCAAATTTGTGACAAAATCAGATCCATCTATTGCCAAATACGTGTGTCAATCAACAAGAAATTTGGAGGCATCGGGCAAAATTTGCAAGACACAATTTTGTGAGGTTTCGCCATGATTGTGAGGTTTCGAAAAAGTTTATTTAAGGAATTATTTTGTATGTATATACAGATTCGAAATATGAAATCCTGTTGGAGATTAAATGTGTTTCGTATCTTGACAGCATATCTTGTATTTTCACTACGGAAGCAACCTAGATTCCACACGCTGGTAAACTCTAAGAATTTGCAGTGTTATTGCTACCAGCATCATAGCAAGATGAAAACAAGTAAATTAGACCTGTACCTTGACATAAATTCAACAATATCATGATCTATTTCTAAGGATTTATGTAGTTGAATGTTGCGAGGGAAGTACCGATTGAATTGAAGCAAAATGGAAGTCATTGAAATCCTCTATCGTATTGCCATTTTTTATCATTTATTTGTATTTATCATTACTTGTGGGATATTCATCTCAAGATGACTACCTTGACAAGCCCTAGCCAAAGTTGTAAATGTGAGTGACTAACTGAGGCGCCTTTATCATTTAGGTACTGCTGTTTGTTGCTGCCATGCTGGAAAAAGAGATCAAAAGTCAAGGTGATGAGAGTTACAAAGAGGAAGACAAATAACTGTAAGTTATTTGAGCATTGTGCAATCAATGGCAATTAGCATCACCTGATTGAAATGTTGGATCATACGTTTTGATTAGATACTTCAACTAGACTCTGATCATTTATCTAATGCTTTATGTTTTGTATCCAACTTATACTAGACAACACAAAGATAGTTGTACTCATTACAACCGCATTAGGTTTCCTAGCTCTACAGGGATCTCCCTTTTTAAAGGTAACACTATATTATCTTCATTAGAACACAGTGATTGTACTTCAATTTTCATCCTGTGGATGCACCGCAATAGGTGCATTCAATTTCATATTTTGGAGCCGTAAACTCCTTGACAGTTTAAAA
Organism: Fragilaria radians; assembly: GCA_900642245.1. Lineage (NCBI taxonomy): Eukaryota > Bacillariophyta > Fragilariophyceae > Fragilariales > Fragilariaceae > Fragilaria > Fragilaria radians. The sequence goes on from CAAAJI010000295.1 coordinate 55,485, forward strand.
CATATTAAATTCATTTTTGTTGCATTAATGTATTATGGCACTCAAACTCTCGACAGAGGTGAAAAGACTTCAAGTTTTTAGCCTTATCTTCAACAAATTATTATAACATAGTTGTATTCTTCATTCTAACTCCATGCTATGTGCTAAGATAAACAAATCAGTTTCACAACGTACTTATCCCTTTCAGTCTCCAAATTAGATTCATTTGTACTCAAAACATCATGGATGCGATTTCTTATACCTATTCATCAATAGCAACAAAATCTGCATGTACATTAGATATAGCATTACAATAGAATTCAACTCTTTACAAATCTGACATTTCAGTATATGATCACATGACTTCATTCGCAAAGAATGAAAAACTAACAAAAATTCGACAATAACTCAATGATTAGTCTTTTTTCAACTCTATTTCACATTAGAAATACAAAGTATCATTAAATATGTTGGACTTTTCAACTTAACTACAAATTTGCATGATAGTCTCGCTGATGTTAGATGACAACCAAGTGAAATAGGCACGGACTTAGAAATTGTATATTGATAAAACCATTTATTATGCTGATTTATTAATGATTTATTATACTGACGTTCGATTTTGCTAGATTCAATCTTATTTATGTAATATTTCTTCTTCCGAGCAGTGATCTCCTCTTTATGACTGCTATCATATAGTTTTTGCTTTCGCTTATAGAGACGTGACTCGTAGTTTTTAAAGGAATGGCATATTGGTTCCTTTGGTACTATCTTTATAAGCATGGTATTGTTCAAGTGAGTAAGTGCACCTTTTTAAATATTTCCTCATACATCAGGATGAGAAAACAATTTCAAGTATTATTATTTATTTTTATGCCGGAGAGTATCAGTTAAGATAACTAGGATAAGTGGGAAGTGATCGAGTGATCTGATTAGCGACAGCACGCGCCATGTCAATGTCTGGACCTAAGACACTTGCGATGTCGTAGTATTGTTCAAGGCACTCACGAATCCCACCACTTTCACCACACTCTTCAACAAAAGGTAACATCTGGGAAAGCTTACATCGCTTCAAGGGTCTTTGAATGCATGGGAGTCTGAAATCAAAACCAGCAATGGGAGTTTGCGTCAGCACCATCCTAATCATCTGGAAAGCCTCACTAGGATTTGTGATGGTCGCCCTTTGGATGTGAGCACAGTCATCGTCCTCTCCGGTAAACCAGAAGAACATCCATTTTGAGTTTAAGTCAGTAAGAAGTGCCATCACGGGTTCTTTGAGAACGCTTAGATCCAGAGCAATCAGCTTCGATATAGCTTGGTACTCGGAGTTATTTTCAACAACCTCTTTCTTTACTTCAATCAACATCTTCACTCCTGGCAAGTACTGCACAGTAGAAGGATCCGCAACGGCGATATCGCTGAGAATAAGGAGATCCGTGCTTCCAGCTAGCACAATGTTGCTACCAGGAACTTCTTTCGTTAGGATTTCTTTACTTTTTTCCATGCCTAGCACACAGAGTCGCTGCTCCTTCAGGATATCACCAATGTTGTCTTCTACGTATTTGCGATAATATTTTCGGTTCTGCTCTTCATCGAGATCGTGGATCTCTTGTCCACATTCAACTGCCATCCACTGGTATCCGTCGATCGGAGTTCCTTCATCAATGTCAAGTGGAATTGTGGGCACAGAATCCACTTGAATATGTAAGTCTTGCAATAGCTGCTTGCACTTGGACGAGTTCATTTCCGAGTGGGCATATCGCCTCATACCCTTTTGTTGGGGGAAGTAATCGTGCATCTCTTTGACCATTTTGTTCGTCGCGTAAGCCTCGCTCGCGGAACCACTCGCCCCCTCCGGAACAACCACCAGCACATGGATCACGTCCTCTCCTAGAGAAACTTCTGGCGAAAAGAGGTTCGGCTTGTTCAGCTTCCACGATGCGCGCATCATCAGATACGTCGAAGTGTCAAATCCGCTCAATAGCATCGTGTCCAATGTATCGTCGTCTTTGAGCCACGCGCCGTCCTTTTTCGCAAGGAAGAGCCGAAGCTTGTCTGCATCGCATTTGATAGTTTCTGGCTTCTCCACCTTGATTGCTTTCTTCAAGTGGCCCACAAGCTGACTCGCCTCAATGTCTACAGGAAATGCGTTTCCTTCCGCGCCAACAAGGGCACAGACTAAACAAACTTTCACCATAATACTACGATCGCTCAGATTTCTAGAATGTGGGAAAGTGGGAGTGAATTTTATCGGTTACAAATTCAAAAGTCAGGCTTTTAAGCATACACAATGAATTGAAAAACAGTTATTAATCAATCTCAATGCATAACGTGAATTAAACCACTGTCCTCTTGTCAGAGATAGGAAAATAAATGAGTTATTCTTCATAACAACACCTACTGATGCAGGCAACTTTTGACTTCTCAAATACCAGTATAATAATGTAAACCTAATAATGCACAAGATTATTTAGGCTTTTAAGTATGCATACCCTTCAATTTATTCCTCCTTTATTGTGCATGAGAAGTACAGAGAGAATGAAAACCTGATAGTCACATCAAAATGCTACTTTTGTTGAGGGATTTAAAAAGAAGCTAAATGGTGCTATCTGCGAGTGATTCAAAACCATACTTTCCATAGCCTCAAATAGGAGGAATCTCTTTGCTTGACGTAGAAGATTGTGAAAATAAATGCACTGGAACCTTGGACATCCCATAATTTGCGTAGGCATGGAATAATTTGAGAAGGTTATGTTGGCCCTTCTTTGCTTGTAAAAGTTGACCATTTCATCATCTAGTTGGTCATACCATGACCAAGAATTAGAGTAACATGTTCCAACATCAGGATTAAAGTATACCTTGATTCCTTAGGTGACCAATAGATCTGTATTCATAAACGTTTCTTATTTGTCAAATCCGCTGATCTAGCAGAATGGTTCTTTGTCGAGTTTTGACATCTGAGGTAGAGATGAATAGTCAATTTCGTTGAGAAACGTGAAAGTCTGTTAACCACTCTTTCAGCTCCATTGTTGGCACTATGTAACGTTTGAGGTGCCTGCAAGCAATTTAGGCTATTCTTCCAGAATGCAAAATACTTTATAGGATGAAATCCTTTTGAAAGGAATAGTGAACTACATCATATGCTCCAAACAAAAGCAGTAAAATTATACATTGTTTTGATTCTTGAACTATTTATGGAGGCATTACTCTCTAGTGTAGTGCACTGAAGAAACATCAGGGTTTTAAGTGGCAAAGGCATCTTTCCTCAGTTATAAAGGATGTGCGCCTGTCCTGCATGAGGCCTTGATGCTGAACACTTGACACGATGAGTGCGACGTAAAAAGTAAACTTTAACTCTCACCAAGTATAAGACCTTGGAGAGATCAATTCGCCCATTCGAGTCAGCGGCAGCACCTAGAACGCATGCTTGAAATCCAGGGGGGTATTTTTCAATCGTGGGAAAGATGCCATTGCCACTTAAGACCCTGGTGTTGCTTGCGCGAAAAAGGATGTTGCGGTCACATAATAGATTAACAATCTAGAAACACGTGCAAACTGTACATTGAGAGCCAAATGATATCAAGCTAACAAGATAGGACAGAGACCGAAGCAATCTTGCTCCTTATCTCAATATATGTACGCCATGACACAATGGAGAAAGCCAAGAGGGCAATACCTATCCATGTGGGTACTTCTCAGTTCAACATCGAGAGTGGCGTACCTGGGTGGATCTTGCTGCGATAAATGTGTAGCGCAGGAATCAACATATCCTAAATGAGTGCAGATAAAAACAATTTGATTCTCATAGCTGTTCGTTCCTTCTGATGTGTGTTCATTTGTTGCATTGTGACCGAACAGTTTTCGTCGTTGTCATCTTTCGAAAACTGTTGTTTTCTCAACGGACTTGAACATTTACTGAATGTTTACATACGCATTCATGGTACAACAGGATATGTTTTGTGGATAACATTTCAAGTTCTAAATTGCACACGAAGTCTTTTGGATTGCATTATTTACATCTCTTGTTCCTAATAGAAATATGCGTCTCTCATTTGGAGAAATCAGATTCGTGCTTGTATAACAGGAACATTAATTACAGTGAGCTGGGGTTTGATGTGGTTTGTTTTGGTTGTTGAAAATGTATGTGCCAAAGAGGGTATGGAATAGTAGATGCTCCACACTAAAAGCTATCAGTGGAGTCTGTAGATTTCAATACGAAAGTCCTCAACACCTAATTGACATTGCACACCATTCGGTGTTTCGGGTATTCTCCAAAGAGGGGATATTATACACAAGATTTAAATCGCCTTCTTCCCAATGTCTTCATATAGGACCGCTTTGACCACATCAAAATCATGCTTCAGACCCATGTGTGATATACTTGATAGCAATCAACAATTATTATTGAAATAAAGAGTCTCATCAGATACAAAAAAATGATGAGTATTTCATTTTTCGATCCAATTATATGCAGAAACTTCAAAAAACATGTTCAAATTCTCTATTGTATAATCTCCGTTTACTGTTATTGTTACGGGGGAAATCATATCGAACCTGCCTCTTTTATTGTTCTAGAGATGATAACTGTTGTTGTCGTTGAAAGTAAAAGCGATCAGAATTATCATTTATGTTAATTTATATTCTGTGTATTCGCTTCTTCTAGCAGAAAGTAACTTAACTATACAAATTTTAGAAATGAGGCAAGTGAAATGATTAACACTACTGCAGCCATTCTTGAAAGACTACAAAGTATTGATAGGTAAAATAAATTTGGTGTAATTCAATAATTGGTTAAACTTTAGATTATGCAATTAGGGTGCTATAGATATGAAAGATCTTTTCTCAGCCTATACAATAACCTGCCTTTCTATTTTCAACGTTATTATCAAACTTTTATCATCGCTTTTAAGAAATCTACATTTGTTATGTCCCAACATGTCTACTCTAAGATGCAAGAAGATTTTAAACAAACTGTAAATTATGATCTAGTAAAGTTACTTTTAAACTAGATCTCTTGTGAACTTTCCAACGACCATGTAGTCTCATTAACTTACGTGTTAGATTCAATTTTCTTAATATACTCTTATCTGAACTTATTATCGTCTAATAATTATTCGTTTGAGAAAATGAGAAAATTACCCACAAGGAATTTGAGCTTTGAACCCCTTAGCAATATTCACCAATTGAGCTCATCATTAGATAATTCTCTTCATTGCATCATAGTGAATGAAGAATCTGGTCATGGAATAGTGAACTAGAATCTAGCCAGTGGAATCAAAATAACGGATAGGCAATCCTGATTGATCTCTCTTGCACTCTTACCGTAGCAATATGTCAACTTCAAAGAAGAAAAGGAAGCATTATTATTTTTGAGGTTTTGAACCCAGAGATCTCAGAGTAGTTTACCTTAAGAAATTCTTAAGAAGGAAAATGCAATTTGTTTACTTATTCCGTTTGATCAAGCAAAAAGGCCCATCATCAATTATTCAATAAACTAAATAAACCTCAGGTTTGCTCTAAGCTGCTCTACGATTTTATACAAATTGTAAGTAATGATCTAAAAGTTACATTTATCTTAGATCTCTTGTGAATTGATTGTAACATGTTTCGTTGACCATGTAGTCTCTTTAGCTTACCCTAACAACACCTAGCCTTAGATTCACAACATAGATTTATCCATAGTGAATCTTGATAGACTCCCCTTTGTTACTTAGGAATCTGTAATAATTATTCCTACCGTATTGATATGCCGGTTCTGAAAAGACATTAATTGATGTTTTCATTTATAAGCATTATTAAGCATCACTAAATGCATATAAGACTAGGTATTTGTTGAACTTTTGGAGGATATAGAAAGACTGGTTAACTATGCAACGTATCCTATTTTTAGATGATTAAATATAAGAATATTCATTCTAGTATTTTTTGCAATGTACGAACGATAAGTTTTGACGTCTCCAACATCGACACACCCACAGATCTCTTAGCCTTAGTAACTGTTTAGTACTATTAGACTATATTGCTTACAACCAATAGTGCTAGGTATTATCTTTATGAAATTAACACAAAGGTATGTCAAGGTTAACCCAAGGTTACCTAATTAAACTAACAGTGGATTAAAACGGGCTAACCGACAATAGATCTTGTTAACAAATGCCAAAGTGCACCTAAGATTCTACAACTGAAAAGTATTATAAATAATTGAATTACACCTCCTTCACCTATACCACAGCAGGATACTTTCTACAGGCCTAATCGGTGGCATTGTGCACCGGAAGCTGGCGGTTAGCCAAAAAATATCGATCCTAAACATTTAAGACTTTTGTTATAAGAAATTACAAAATATCAGCTTAAGTAATATCCTTTATTATAATGCATAGAGATCATTATTCAATTTATTTAATCATAAGGAAAACGATTTCAGTAAAATAATGTAGCCAAGACTGTTTCCAAGAGCTTTGCTTTAGAAGCGTGTTGAAGTACAATAGCCACAGAAATGAGCCGACATAGTACGTCTTGAAGTGCACGCAATAAGCACATTGATTTTTGCCTTCAATATTTGGCAGTTTTGAACCATTTGAAGGAGGATACTGAACTATGGGAGTAATTATGGAAATGTGATGACTGTCAATTTGCAACGTGTCAAACAGGCTTCGGACATTCACTACTTCTAAAGAACTGCACAAAGCAGGATGGTCTGCTTGCCTTCAGTCATGTTGAGTCAAGCAGAGTCAAACAATTCCCCGCAGCTGCAAGGAAGGTCTATGACTTGTTTTCAAGATATCGCAAAACAACGAATACATATATGTAAACAGCCATGGGCACGATATTGCTCTAAAGCGAGCAGACGCAATGTGTAGCGTTGCCAAAATCGTTGTAATGGCGAGGCAAAATATTAACCAAACTTTCCATTCACGAGTTATGATTTAAGCATTCGCTAAATTTGTCTGATGAGTTTTATATATTTTCATCCGATTAGTGAGGAGATTCAAATGACCCGAGAAGTAGTTACTGTAAATATTAAATTTCTTATAGGAGGGTGTCATTCACACCCCAGATCATCTGGAACTGGGCTCTTCATTTAAAAGGATTGGTTTGGTGATTGGTCACTCCCTCGGATAAAAATTCCTTGCTGAATTCACACTCGTAAGTAGATATGGTTCTTACTAGGTGGTATTAAATTCCGGATTTTGACTGTTTCCAATAATACTTGGTCTTCATCCTTGTATTCAAGAGAAATTCGCCTTTGCTTACTGGACATATTAATTATGTCCCGATTCTTTGGCTATGAATCTAGTTTGCCTTGAAGGCAAAATTGTGTTTAAATCTCCACCAAACACAAGTTGACAGGGTTTTATCTAAAGAATTGCAAGATTGATGCTGGTAAGTCAAACATAACTCCATAGGGACTGATCATTCCTCTTTTTCCTTTTTTTTACAACGCACAATAAAACTCTTTCTTGCGTTCCCCTATGAAAAGTCATCTAAAGTTGATTCCTCATCATCAAACTGAATTAAGTAAGTCTCCTTACCTTTACAGACTTAAAAAGTATATTTGGTAAAAATAGGCAGTCTCTAATTTAGTCAATAATTCACCGCACTAAACTTGATATTTCAAAAAATGTTGAATCCACTCCAAACATTTATAATGTGCCTTGAATTACTGAGGCATACACTGTTTTATTTGTTTGTCTTAAACTTGAACCTTTTGACCAAAGCTGCTCTGGATATATCGAATTCAAGATCAACTATAGATTTCTTTTATTGAACATGACTGATTGTCATCAATGAATTATCAAATCTGAGAGCTACAGAGTGCATAGAGTTAATTCAAAGCAATGCATCGGTAACAATTTCACTTTTCGAAGTAAAAATCATCTTCATAGTACGAGCTAATTTCGCCTAAAGTCAAACCTCCGTTGACGAATTGAAACCATCTTGAAGTTGATCGAGTCCGATTATAAATTTCGATTTTCATTAGATACAACATGAGGAATTTATGATGTGGTGTGTTCTTTCAGATAACAGAGATGGGAAAATTCCAGATTCTTATGAAAATCAATTGTCCACAAACCACTAAAGTTTTTCGACTTTGAGTTTAGACGTGCTAAGAAAAAATGCCAAAAACCATAGTGAAAAGACATCATGAAAATTTGTTCATGTGACAAATCATCATGTCTTTAATTACTTCACATCCAACGGGTGATTGCTAACCGCTCGATCTCGTCATCCAAATCATAAACATATTTTTTAAGCCAGATAGTTCACAAAATTTTATTCCAAAAATTTGAATCGGCTTCAAAATTTGATCCCTGAGGATTTAACTTCATTCCAATAATCATAATCCTGATAAAGGAGTTTGATGTAAGTTCTGGACCTAGCTTGATATGGAATTTCGTCTCGGTGCGAGAAACCAATATAATCTAAAGCAAATTGGACAATCTAATGCAACTAACCTTTCGTCCCGTTCCCATGATAGTGAAGGATACAAGCATGCATACATTGATTTTCTCTTTGATCCTCCTTCTGGTCGTGGCCAATGTAAGTTCTGCAAAGTCGAGGTTACGATCAAGCTCTCGGGTACTTAAGGGAGAAAAGGGAGAAAAAAACGGGAAAAAATCAGCGTCACTTCATTCCAATGGAGATGGAAAAAAGAAGAAAAAAGCGAAAGACGACGATCCTAAAGACAAAAAGATCGAAAGGTCGAAGAAAATGGTGGATGAAGAGTCAGACAAAGAGGAGAAGGCAGCAAAAGGTTCTGTAGAGGAGCACGACGATTCTCATGAAACTGAGCATCAAGTGTCCGATGGTGTTGAAGGGAAAGAACCAGATAACCACAGTGACTCTACAAATGAAGGAAGGGAGCCCTTGGAAGCACCTGCTCTTTCCGTGCAAGAGGTTCAAGCACTTTTCACCTTGTGGAACGATGCCCTTGCCACTTTAGACCCCGATACAGTTACAGCACGTTACTCCAAAGATGCCGTTCTCCTACCAACGGTATCTGACACCCCTCGCACTAACCACGATATGATTCGAGATTATTTCGTTTCATTTCTGCTCAAGAAGCCACAGGGAGTAATTTTGAAGAGTAATGTCATGACAGGAGAAGGATGGGCACTTGATGCAGGAATCTATGAATTCACATTCGGTGATACCGGAGCTATTGCCCAAGCTCGTTATTCTTTCATGTATACATATGAAGATGGAGAATGGAAAATTTCTCATCATCATTCTTCTGTTATGCCCGAAGGTATCCCCACTGCTGAGGATATCACTGATGAAGAAGTTAGGAATCTTTTCAACCTATGGAATGATGCTCTAGCTACACTTGATCCAGATACTGTAACAAGCCGATATGCCAAGAACGCCGTTCTTCTTCCCACAGTCTCGGATGTTCCCCGAACCACATCTGACCTCATCAAGGCGTATTTTGTTGACTTTCTGAAGAAGGAGCCACAGGGTGTCATTCTCGAGAGTTACGTCACCCGAGGTTTCAACTGGGCAGAAGATGTGGGCATCTATGAGTTTACGATGGGAGCTACCGGTGAGAAAGTGAAAGCTCGTTACACGTTTGTATACGTGTTTGAAGATGAAGAGTGGAAGATTTCTCATCATCACTCGTCTGTGATGCCTGAAGGATTTCTGGCTGCTGCTGCTGCGGAAGGAAAGAGCCCGGTACCGGAAATTTCGGACGAAGAAGTTCAAGGACTCTTCACGCTCTGGAATGATGCACTTGCTACACTTGACCCTGATGTAGTTACTGCACGTTACGCTAAGGATGGCATTCTCCTTCCGACAGTATCCGATACTCCGCGAACTACTCATGAAATGATTCGAGCTTATTTTGTAGACTTTTTGCCAAAGCAGCCTCAAGGTGTGATTCTAGAAAGCAAAGTTCTGAAAGGAGATGATTGGGCTCTTGATGCCGGTATTTATGAGTTCACCTTTGGAGCAACTGGGGATGTAGTAAAGGCTCGTTATTCTTACTTGTACACCTATGAGGATGGAGAGTGGAAGATTTCTCATCATCATTCTTCCGTTATGCCAGAAAGTATACCAAGTGCTGAGCCAATCTCCGACGAAGAAGTGAAGGGTCTTTTCACGCTTTGGAACGATGCACTAGCGACACTTGATCCAGATACTGTTGCGAAGCGCTATGCTAAGAATGCAGTTCTTCTTCCAACTGTTTCTGATCTCCCCCGAACTACGTATGCTCTTATTCAATCCTACTTTGTTGACTTTTTGAAAAAGGAGCCACAGGGTGTTATCGTTGAGAGCTTTGTTTATCATGGATTCAATTGGGCGGAAGATGTGGGAATATATGAGTTTACCATGGGAGCAACCGGTGAGAAAGTGGTTGCCCGCTATAGCTTTGTGTATATTTTCGAAGATGGTGAGTGGAAGATTCTCCACCATCATTCTTCGATTATGCCAGAAGCTCTTCTTGCATAATTTGCTACGTGATAAAAGCAAGACAAATTTCTTAATTTGTTTCTTTGTTGGGATAAAGTGATGCGTCAGATTAAGTAATGTCATAGTGGACATCTTCCATTCTGGAATTAAATGTTAAGCTAATTATTTTTATGGAAAACTTTATTTTGCTTTAATCCACTAACTAATTGCAAGTTTATGAGGATTCTATGGTAACATTCTGTACCTAAAATTGCTGAGAATACGGGATTAGCTTGATTATCTCTGTGTACATCTTATGCTTAAGATGACAAAGGCATGATGTTACCACGGCTGCATCAGCCTATGTAAGTGAAGCTAAATCTATATCACACCTTCTCTTGGCATTGGATGCTTTATTAGACTAGAGCTCCAACATTTAATGCAGCTTGACTACAAGTTCTGTTTTTTCCGTTACTTTATGTATCTAAGTGTGTTTTATAGGAAACCCCTCCTTCCCTATGTTTGCTTTACAGGTCCTTGATAAAGGGTATGTTTTAAGTATGAAGAAGCTTTAATCTCAACTCCTTTCATTTAGGATGGAAACAAATCAGCGGAAACTCAGGTTGCAAAGATTTAATCTAATCAGCATACGCACTACCTTTTGTCTTCTCTATATTCGAAAGCAGATAAGACACATCAAGGCTTTTTCAGCAACGATTGAAAGATTGAAGTCAATCGATATCTCAATATTCATAATCAATTGTAATGTGACTACATCTACAACCAATCACAAAGATTGCACATTATTGCTATTGTATAAATAATATATGACTCATCTATTTGCAATTGTTTCAAAAGGAAATCACGTTTTGCTAACGTGTTTGGCATCACAGGTACGTAGTGGTTACACTTCTACGATAAAAGGCCTATTTATGATCCAGAAACCTTCAGCAAAGATTCAAACTACTACTAGTACTAGTACCTTCTAGGTCAACCAAGTTAGCAACCAACGATGAGTCATCAACATCATATCGTCGTTCATCATCTACTTGGATCGAGTGTCCAAACAGACCATCAGGATTCTCACCAACGTGATACACGTCAACAACAACAAGAACCAAAATATCTATGTACCAATGATAGTAGAAAGCAGTATTTTTTACAACAACATCAACATAAAAAAATATATACCATCAAGCCATTTATTCTTTTCAGAGCATAATCAGACAAGTACTATCCATCATTCTTATTATACCAACGATAGTAGCAAGCAGAACATCACACAACAGCAAAATCAACAAAAAGAAACTATATATCAACAAGTCATTTATTCATTTCAAAACATTATCAGACAAGTACCATCCATTATTCTTATTGGCTTGTTTCATTTGATGATTGGAATTCCATTTGGAGTATCCTACTTTCCAATTGAATGGACGAATAATGAATCATCGTTACTTTCTACTGATGATGATGATGATGATAGTAGTAGGGATAGTATTCATGGGGGAAGGTCATACCCGGTGTGAAGGAATTCACGTCGCACGCAGCAATGACAAAATTCAACAGTTTATTATGTGGCACAAGGGATCCGTTCTCACCAGAAAAAGAGATGGGTGAGTATGAGGATATTGAAGACAAAACGTTGAGAGAAAAAGGAGGTATCCATGTCAAGCTTTGCAATTGTATTTACCACAGAATCTCATGATGAGCCTAGTTCATTCATCATGCTCAACTGAACGGCCTCAAGGTCAGGCATATTTGGCGGTTCAAGAGCAGATGCATTTGTGTAGGTCAAACAACACAATTTCAAGAGTTGAGCTTAGACAGCAAATCAATCATTTAAAAATGAAGAAAGGGTCGAGTCCTCAAGCATTCTTTGAAATGTTAAGGCTGATTCAGAATCAGTTTCTTTGATCAGGAAAAAAGATGGAAGAAGAATAGATAAAATGAAAGGCGATTGAGAGGAGAAGCTCTCAAGCTGAGTCATTTGGGAGACATTATGGTAGATTATACCATAATTCCCAGCTTCACTTGCTTCTTCAATATGAAGCAGTGAGCTTCAAAATTCTAGAGGTTGCGCCATCTTCTGATTTTAAAAATTAAAATTGGAGTTAGAAGCCACTGAGGATTGATAACATCACAATGTCTTCATAGGGCATGCGTATCAGCTTAACTTGTCAAGTCGCAATAGGTGAAATGGTGACCAAGAAGAGAAAGTTGATAACTCATGGAAAGTCAACAACGTCATTATCATCTCAAAAGAATTGGGAAGACGTATGAATTTAAAGCATCTCCCTTCGTCCCTGATAATGATGTCAAACTTAAAGGCAACAAAATGACTTAAATTTCTTTCTTCTGAAACTATTTTTTTCTTTTTAACTTATATTTCTTAGCTGGAGTATCTGCTGTGTCATACTGCGTATTTTGAATATATCTTTTCAAATAACGGATACGACGTCAAGTCTCTTTCTTGACAGATTTTCTTGGCTTTTACACTCAAAACTTATCATGGCTATGATTGTCAGGGTATGTGAAAGAGAAATAAAAATTGCCTTTCTTGATAAGTCTCTGCTCTAAATCTCTTAACTCCATCTGTTTTGATGCACCTATTACCCAAAATCGTCACGTTTTTGAAAAATCTCGCATGGGCGCTTTCATTTTAATCGTTTTTCAATTGTAAAACTTCATTTATGGAGGAGGTAAAAGTCCATTTCATGGATGAAAGTTCATCTTCCACCATGAGCCACAATTTTGAGTTTCTGAAACTCCATCTATTCCCTAATGTGGCCTCAATGTAGGATTTCTTTTTGATGTTCTTTTGACTGGATTTTGCCATTGCGTTTTCATGTTTACCAAAGTTTAATTGCCATTGACTTTGCCTTGTAAACATTTTCCATTGTCTAGCACAGAAGTCCTCTGCCTCTTTATTTTCAGAAGTGCATCGGCTTCTTTCATATTCATAATTTTTGTTCACAAGACTTGCACTTGATCTTGTCAACTTCTCTCTTCTTCCTATTCAATCTTGCAGAATTAAAAGTGAGATAATATTCAACAGCTAGGTTTATCAGAATGTAAATGCACTATGCCACCGATTAGGCCTGTAGAAGTATCCTAAAGTGGTATAGGTG
>CAAAJI010000296.1:8200-30150 GCA_900642245.1 Fragilaria radians
CTTTGCAGCAACATCGGATGCTGAGAAGTTTGATGATGATATTTGGATATGTGACAGCGGTGCGAGCTCACATTATTGTGTTTCAGATAGAGGTATGTTTGATGCTAGAGATATTGATGAAAAGATTAGAGTCGGAAATGGTAATCTCTTAGTTGAAACGAAGATTGGAAACCTCAAGTTAGATGTCACTCAGATTAACGGAACAAAATTCACAATCACTCTTCAAGGTGTGACCTTTGGGTCAATTAATTCAGCATCAACCAAGCATTGAAGAAGGGCTACAGGATCAGCAACGATGATATAATTATCTCATTGAGTAAGGGGTTGAATAAAATCACATTTGACAGATTCTTCAAGGCCAAAGATGGAACAGTTTCAGGGATTTAACCCTGTGATAATCCCGTTGCTTACACTGCTCTAAATGGAGTTACCAAGAAGGGAATTGAGATCAATTACTTCCATACAATGTTAGGGCACTGCGGTTCAGATAGGTTGGAAAGAACAGCTAGGATTCATGGTTTCAAACTGTTTGGTGATCTTAAGACATGCCAACAATGTGCAATCTCAAAGGCCAGACAGAAGAAGATTAATAAAGAATGGAAAGGAAGTAGTCAAATTCCCGGTGAAAGGCTTTACATTGACATAAGCTCCATTAAAAACGCTAGCTATGGTGGATCTAAATTCTGGGCCCTTGTTGTTGATGATTATACTGATTACTGTTGGAGTATTTTCTTGAAATCGAAGGGTGAGTTGAAAGATAAGATGAAGATTCTTTTAACTGATTTAAAAATTGCGGGAATTGAAGTTAAATACATTTGATGCGATGATTCTGGTGAGAACAAGGCCTTTTAAAATTAATGTCGCCTAAATGGTGAACTAATTAAATTTGAGTTCTCTGGACCAAGGACTCCACAAAGAAATGGTAAGGTTGAGAGGAAATTCCAGACTCTTTACGGTCGAATCCGCGCAATGCTGAATGATGCACGGTTAGAAGAAGAAATCAGATCTGGAGTATGGTCAGAATGTGCAAATACTGTGACTTTCTTATCTAACATAATGTCTCTTAAGGGACAAGATAAGTGTCCCTATCAGTTACTATTTGGAAGCACACCAAAGTTGCCTTGTAATTTAAGATCATTTGGAGAAATGGGAGTGGTTACAAGTAAATTGGATATTCAAGCAAAGTTAACAAATCATGGAACCACATGTATGTTTGTGGGATATTCAGTTAATCACTCCAACGACTTTTATTGAATGCTTAACCTTGATTCTAAGAGAATTATCCATTCTAGAGATATCATTTGGTTGGAAAGAAACTTCAAACCATGGTCAAAGTTGAAGATATCTGCTGAAACACTTGATGATGATGACAATGATTCCATAGTGAAACCTACAGAGAATCCAGTAGTCAATTCAGACATTTCATGTAATCAACAACCCGCATTAAATGAAAGAACTAAAGAAAAGGTATATCGCCAGTTGAAGCGATTAGAGAGCAGTTATAACCCAGAGGCTTCAACTTTAATCAAAAATATTGAACAAGGAAGGGAGATTCTTTTGGATCAAGCCAGCATTGCCTTGTTCAACATTTCTCCCTCTGAATTAGAACCTACAACTTTTGATGACGCGTGGAATCACCCCAATTCAAAGGACCGTGAGTTATGGAGAGCTGCAATTAACAAAGAATCAGGTGATATGGATGATAAGAAAGTTTGGAAAATCATTAATAAAGAAGGTGTTCCCGAAGGAAGGAGAACTACTAAGTGCAAGTGGATTTTTATAATTAAAAGGGACGGCATATTTTGAGTTAGATTGGTGGCCTGCGGTTATAGCCAAATTCCAGGGATTGATTTCAATGAAAGTTTTGCCCCTGTCATTAATGATGCAAGTTTTTGTATTATACTTATTACAAAGATCATGTGGGGACTTCAAGCATCAAAAATTGATGTTGAGACGGCTTTCTTACACGGCAAACTAAGTGTAGAAATTTACATGAACGACCCAGATGGTATGAATGTCAAAGATAACAAGTGCTTGCGACTAAAGAAAACCATCTACGGACTAGTTCAGAGTGCTAGAGAATTATATCAAAGGTTAATTTGTGAACTAAAGGACCTTGGATTCACCGAAAATAAGTCAGACCCGTGTTTATTGAGCAAAGGAAATCAATCAAACATCATGATTATTGGAATCTATGTCGATGATTGTCTTGTTCTAGGCAAGGAGCAAGACATCAATAATTTAATTGTTGGCTTGGAATTGAAAGGTTTTTCGTTCAAGGTTGAAGAAATTTGAAGGATTATTTAAGCTGTCGGGTAATTGAAGACATCAATAAGCTCAAAATTTTGATCCTTCAACCTCATTTAATCAACAAATTAATTGAGAAGTTTGGCAATCAGGTCTCTGATAAGAGAATCTATGGTACTTCAGGAACTCCAAGATTCAAGATAACTTGTCCAGATCAAGGTAGCAACACTATTCCCGAAAGTTTGCAGAAACTTTTTTGTTCGGGAGTTGGCATGCTTCTATATTTAATCAAATACTCAAGACCTGATATAAGCAATGCTGTGAGAGAGTTGTCTAAGTGCATGGATAGAGCAACTTATGGGACTTACCAGGAGATGCTTTGCATTATCAAATTTGTTTTGGACACCAAAAACTACTGCTTAAAAATTTTGACAGTAAAAACTCCTGGAAATTGAAAGTATTCTTGGACAGTGATTGGGCTGGAGATCCGGAAACGAGGATTAGTGTGACAGATTTTATTGTTTATCTTCAAAACATACCTGTTTGTTGGTGTTCAAAGGCGCAAAGAGGAGTAACGCTATCCCGTAGCAAAGCTGAATATGTTGCAATGTATGAGGCGGTTAAGGAGATCAGATTCATCTACTTCATTCTTATGGACATTGGAATAGAAGTAGAACTTCCAATTGTGGTGAAAACGGATAACGTTTGCGCCTTATTTATGAGTCAAAATTCCTCGACCATCGTACTCAAAGTTAACGCATTAATAATTAAATAGCTATCATGATAGTTAACGTTGACATCACTACGTAGCAGGCACTTTGATACTAGGTATCACTTTATTCGAGAGAATGTGGAAGACGGAATCGTAAGAGTTGAGTTTTGTGAAATCCAATGATAATGATTATGATATTTTCACGAAGAATGTGAATCAAGAAATGTATGAGAAACATGCGATGAAATTTCTCGGGAGTATTGAATCTTGGCGTTTGAAGTGACTGGGTAGAAAAACAAAACTAATGCCGATCGCGTCTTTCAAGAATGATCACGAGGAAATCACATGAATGACGTGCATTTCGAGTGTGACTTTTGCAATACCGCATTTGAAACGATGAAACGTTCAAACAACATTATTGACCTCTCTTTATCTCTAATGTATTTTATGAGAAAGTGCAGAGAAATAGAACACTTTGAAGTCACTTTATAAAAAAAGTTGAGCTCGATAAAGAGTATATCTGAAAATTGAGTTTTCTATGATATTTGAAAGTTTACCTCCATTAAAGGGCAAGATTTAATCATGATGAACTCCATGTCTACGTCAACGGTAAACATTTGGTTAACGCTTCTTAGCTGGATGCTTCGTGGCAGCAGGCTTCTTGGTGGCGGCAGTGGTGGGCTTAGGATTCTTGACTGGTTTTGCTAGGGATTTGGACTTTTCAGGTGCTTTTGCATCCTTGTTCTTGGCGGGTGTCGCCGTAGGAGATGTAACTGCAGGAGCCGAAAGGACTAGAGTTACGCGAGAGTTTACTTTCATTTTGAATCAATGTTTAAGATCTTGAAGTAAGACTTATTCGGGAAATAATCTGAAATTTCGATAAGATCTTGTGTCTTTTTGACGCGATTTGTTGGAAGCTATACTTAAAGCCCTTACTATACCAACGCAAATGGTATCATTACGGAAGATTTACTACAAACTATCTACGGAATGTACATCTCCTATATTGAAAATGAAAAATTCATCCTTCCTACATCTCCACGTACATTGTGACATTGAAAAATTCTTTGTCTAACGACAATATTCTCATCTGGATTCACGAATCCTACTTATTTCTTGTATTCCAACACCCTCCCTACGAGATTCATAAAAATTCTTCATGTATTGCATATTCCACAATAATCTGAAGTATGTTTTTCAAACAGTGGAACTATTATTTTCATTTGTTGGGATCCAATGCACACAAAACACACCATCTTCCTTTAAATCACGGAAAAAGTATTCACGTACATCAACATGCTTAGTTCTTTTGCCTACACTACAAGTTTTTATGAGATCCTGACATCCTTTATTGTCTACTTCAAGGATCATTGGCTTCTTGACCTATAAACCAACTGAATCAAGCAATCTCATGATAAACATTATTTCTTGAGCACAAGTTGTTGCACTTACCAAAAGTAACTGATAAAATCACACACTGCTGTATTCTACTTTTTGCATTAACTGAGGCACCATTGAGAAATATGCAATATCCACTCACACTACAAAATCAGAATCCAAATTTCTTTTAATCTCAAATTCAAAATCAGGATTACCTTCCCAGATAGCATTTGGCTTCAATATCAAACCTTACTTCTCTGTTTGCAACAATTATGTCATGGTTTAATGCATAGGTTGAATATGCTTCTGTTGACCTGATGCCATATATCTAGACAACTCTCTGACTGCTTACTGGCATCTGTATAGAGAACGTACATTGTTGTTCCTCTATAGAAGACACATTTGTCAACTTTAGGTTGAACAAAGTTGAGTACGTTGAACTATTTATTTGCTAAGTTACTTATTCCCTACTTGCCCGGCTTGTTTCTGCCCATGAATAGTTCTATGTATCTATAGGATATATTCCTTTGGGTCTGAACCATCATCCAATGCCAATCCCACTGGTATCGTCATATATAGGGTCTTTTCAACTGGCGCGTGTGCAAACGCTTGCACACAATCTATCCGTTTGGTGTAAGTTATGCACAGCAGTTAGATGTAATAACAGACGTACCGAGTTCCATGAAGTGGTGACTGGGTTTCATTGTACTGAATTCCTTTCCTCATTCTTGATCCATCTATGTTTAGTCAAGCATTTTACTTTTCAATATACCAGTCTTGACGTCCTGTTTACGTCGCATTTGCCAGACAGGTACACGCAATTTATGGATGACAGTGAAGTTACCATTGTTGTATTGGTCCTCCACTTCTCTCATTATGAAATCTAGGAACAGTTGACTATCTTTTTCTTTCAAAGCCTCATGGTTATACAATGCATCGGGGTCTGATGCTGCTTTGTAGGCTAGCAGTGGATCATCATAGTCAAGCCTATCATCCAGAGTTGTAACTTCATTGTTAGCTAAATCACCCTCAATTTTAGATCTAGGGTATTTTGGCTACCATTTTCTCAATTAGTCGAGTAGCAGGCTTGGTCTTACGATCTGACCTTGTTAAGGCCACCCCTTCAGTGGTGCTACCATGATCACCATGAGGAATTTGTTGATTTTTGTATGCTGCTGCTGGATCACAATTCTGTCGTACTTCCGGAATTCTTGCCTGGTTGTCACTTGATGCCAACTCATTTGCCTTCCTTTTCTGGTTGAATTTTGATTTTTTATCAACCATAGTGTTTTTTGTTTTTATATTCAATTCTATATTCCTGGAATCACTCCGTTGGAATTTTGGCTCCCTCTGAGGTACAAGTCCAGCGTTTACTTGCCATAATAACTTTACTGTTATGTCTTTGACAGTGTCAAAAGATGGGTCAAAGGTAACATGATATTGAGGACTTACAAGTCCCGTTTGCCTGTCTAATATCAGTGCTACATTTCTTGCATGATGTGGAGATTTTCCTAGGTAAATCCCTGGTTTTGCTCTTTGCTTCCATTTATGGAATGTCCTTTTTGCCTGCTAATCATCGTTGAGCACATACACAGGACAACCAAAAGGTTTTTCCAGTATTTTGGATTATCAACAACCTTTGTATTTGTGAATCTTTCAATTGGATTTTGCCTGTCATCATGTTTGGTGTAATGATGATTGCATTGCTTGCCATTCGGATAGCATATGGCCACAGCTTTGCAGTTATACTGTTTGACAATAGCTTGTTTGTATATATCAACATTATTCTGGTCATTCCTTATAGAGTTTGAATGCGTCGTTCAGCAATACCGTTCTGGTGGTGTGCATTCACTCCTGCAAACATCAACCCTTGGCCAATATATTGACATGCTTGCACCCAAAGGTTGGCTTTTAATATGCCGTTGTCTGCCAGATAGGTTTCTATCGAACTCCAGAGGGAAGACCATATGCTTCAAAAGCCTTGTTACTTATAACAGTCTCATTGGCAGATGCTGATTTGTTTAGGTAGACATAGCCATAACTACTATAAATATATATATAAATAGTTGCGTATTTGTATCTCTTTGTAGTTAGAAAACCACTGATCTGGGCTACCATCCCTGGTGTGGGTGACATCAGTTGATCAACCGCCACTACCTGACCAGGTTTGGTTGATTGATTGTTGGTTGAATTGTGTTTCTTTATAATTTCCCCCCTTCAAGGGTGACGTGTTGCTTTAGAATAAAGGCAAGCTGCACGGGTGGGTATTTTGCAGTTAGCTAGTTGTTTGGGTAGCTGACAGTGCTGAGCTATTTCCTGCAGTCTGCAAAAATGTGACCATAGCAATGGTGAAACATTAGCAACGTTGCCATGTTGCTTGTTGATTGCTTGTCTTCTTCATTGAGGATGACATCCACGCTTGTAACTATTCCTCCCTGAGCTTGGAGTTGCTGGGCCACTGAGGTTGAAGTCAGCTGACACCCTACTTTCCTTAAGTTTGTTTGGCTCACCCTTAAATGATGGCTGCCATATTTTACTCAAGGGAGTGGATGAATCTGACGCCAACTTCTTGGTCATTCCGCATTCAGATTCTTTATCACGCATGACTTCTGTTTTGATGTGCAATTTGGCCATTATCAGAGTCAAGTTTTTCCGCCTCAGTATAAAATTCTGTAGATCAATGTACTCCGGGTGCAAGGTAGATTGTTGCAACATGATCCTTCTTCCCATGTGTGGGGTATTGTGACTTTTGTTCCAATACGGTATGCATATTTCAACGGTAGTTAACTCACCACACATCTCATCTTTGCTGGAAATGGATTGAGCCCAATGCTGAGGGTTTAAAAGCCGGACTTTCCCTTCTAGAACATAGTATGAATTGGGTATCAAAAATTGGTGAGTGACTCCTTGATTATCATCCCAGTTCCATCGCAGGGTGCCAGTATGCATGTTAGACACTCAAGTACCTTCAAAACCTTTTATCGAGAGTTCTCCAATGAAGTCAGCCCTTTTGTGAGAGATACACGCAGCAAACCTGTTTTCTTTTCTCAAAGGACCAGAGTCTGTATCAAACTGAGCCACACCTTCACTGTGGACAGTACTTTTCATGGCAAATACAGATAGGATATGAACGTTCACAAAATAGTATGTAGACACACATTTTCTTGTGGAATCATATGATGGTATCATATTTTCCAAATATTGCCTTTGTCTCTACCTTGTTCGACATACGATTTGTGTTTATACAACTATTTGTGGTACGCTTTTATTATAATGACAATAATACTGATGTCTTGTTGGATTTTAATCATAACTACGCCATTTTTCTCATTTACCTTTGTCATCAGCAGTATACCTGCAAGATATAATGCAATTTCTTGCACAATGGTGGATGCAGTCATAGGTAAGTTAGTAGATAATTTGGTGGCTACTACCTTTACCATTGACCACCCTAGAAGTCACTCTCTCATTGCCTCTCTAAAATACTCATTTGCAGTTTGCTCAAGAAGAGCAGCGTAGGCTTCAGCAACCTTCAGCTTCTTTTTCAAGGTTATGGCTCATCTGGGGCTTTTTCACTGGTTCAGTTGGAGGGCTTGGCATGAAAGTCTGTTGAGTTTCCTCCAAAGGTCTACCTCCTTTGCACTCTTTGGGGTTGTGTGCACACCATTTTTCACATTTGCCTCCTGTAAGTTTACCACACCAGTACCAAGTACGTTCCTTGCACTTGAGTTCAATGCAGTCTCCAGCGTTTGGGCATTCCCACAATTTGGGATGCTTTTGCTGTGGTTTGCGTTTCTTACTTTTAATTTTGCTCTCATTGCGCTTGTGTGCGCCCTTTTAATCCTCATTTGACTACTTTTTGAGTGCTTTGAAGGTCTTGTTGAAACGGGCCTACAAAGCAATGCCTTTCTGCTCCATTCCAAGTGCCTTTTTCAAGCATGGAGTCAAACTTGCGTTTAGCTGCAAGCATTAGCTCATCTGATGTGATTGGACTACCCTCTTCATTATCATCTTGCTTGGGTGTCAACCATTGATGGAAGATTTCAGAGAAAGTCCACCTTAGGAGAATCTTCATCATCAGGGTTGCCAATCTGCAGGATGGCCTTATTCCAGCCCATTTCTTCAGCTCTATCCTGTACTTCTTTCAGGAATTGAAAGAGTCCTTCAGGTTCACAGTCAAAGAGCTGCTTAGAGACCTGCTGAATAGTTGCTTTGTAATTTTTTGCATGCTCGGTCTTTGAGTAGAGAAGAGGACCCGTAACTGACAGTGCAGGAGCAAGAGCGAAGGTTTTTGGGGCCATTACAGCTGAGTTCTTGATGTTGTTCTTGGCGCAGAGGAAGCGTGTTAAGTTACTGCAATTTGTCAAGTCAACTTAAACTTAAAACTAACAAACGATTGAGGTTGTGCAAAGAAGCTAAAGGAAAAGCCTTGAAAAAATTATTGTTCGTATCGAATCTATTTCGATCTGTCTTAGTTGGTCTTTGCCTTACTGGCCATTCTCATAACTCCTATAGGTAAATTGCTTTGTAAAGCTTGAAATGGAGATGGCATTATTCTTTTTGGCAGTCAGTTATCTCTTACTACTGTCAGTGCTTACGTCAATGATATCGTTCCATCTCTTTGGGAGATCAGGATCAGGTTCATCTTGAATCACGTCACAATAATCCATTAAATATCGTGAATGCCCTGAATTTAGTCCACCACATTGTATACTTGTCAAAACTTCCGTTGAAGGTTGGAAGACTTCTGCGGTTGATTCGGATGAGATCTATGTCCATCTTCTTTACTCTAGTAGTTCTAAAGACTTCTTTCTTACAGCAACTAGGTCGTCTACGAAGGTACTTTGTAGTATGCTAGAATACTCTAGTTACTATCTTAGTTTCAAGTATATTTGGTTCAATAATTTGAGTCAAATAGTCAATCACAAGCGAAAGCTGCCCGCTCCTAATGTGACTGAAAAAATTGTATCTTGGACGATACTCATGTCTCTTAACCTAATGAGTAGTGTATCACTGGATGTACTGCAATCCAACAGGAACAACTTTTGACACACTAGAGAATGAAAATTCGGATATTTTATCCATAACAAGGAAGCATTCAATAAGCTCCTAAATCAGATGTATTCTTCATTTCAAGAATTGAAAGAACAACAAGGATGGTATTCAGCCAGTACAGAGGCATATCGTGATTACTGACCAAAGTATCCCGATTTGATTCTCAATATGACTCTACAGACATTGGCACCTAAAGCGCGAGGATGTTGAATGAACACCTGATTTGATTGATACACTTAGAGTATCATCAAGGTAAGCTGAAAGGATAGCAATAACAAGCTGATAATGTTGTTTTACTAGTACACTTGTTTGTCAGTTCTTTGCCGTTGAATCTCATACGTTTAGGTTTGCTTCAATGCTGGAAGTTCTACTTTCTTCTTCCCTAAGTGGCCATTAATTTGATTAATAATCATAATGCTTAATAGCATTTGCTTTCGTTCAAATTTAGTGTCACATTTCTGTTCTGGACTTCAAAATTTGGGAGCGAGCGTTACAAATCCGATCCCTAAATCCTTAACTATTTGAAGTTTACTCGCTTTCATTTTGGTTCCTCAATCCTGTTGAGAGAATTTTAACCCAATTATTTACAGATCAAGTTGTGGCTGCGTTTCTGTTTATATATCAAATCGGGGAAAAGGAGTAATTAAGAGTTGCACTTGTGGGTGACGTGGCACTTTGTGGTTCGTTTTTTTTTCTGGAAAATGCGAATATCTAAGTAAAGTTGAAAACGGAATGTTCTTTTCATATGGATCAAGTTGACAAAAAATTCAATATTTCAACTCCACTATATTGCAAGGTTGCATCTTCTCAACGATGCACGATTTTATTGAAGATATAGAGAGTTCTGAGCTGTGGAAGTCACTGATTGAAGGCCTTTGTAACATGGATAATAAATCGGAATACATACAGCATCACTATCGAGATCGTAGTGCTGAGATCGATGACGGAACGAGTAACGCAAATATTCGGGGAGGCGTTTTGCTTCGATTTCCTGTCATCTTACATGCCGTGCTAGACGCAGTTGAGCGAGATGGCTTCAATGAAGTCTTTTCATGGCAGCCACACGGGAGATGTTTCATCATTCATAAGCCAAAAACGTTTGTTAGTGGTATCATGCAAAAATACTTTAAGCAAACGAAGATGACTTCATTTCAACGCCAACTGAATCTTTATGGATTTCAAAGGTTGACGAGGGGAGAAGATAAGGGTGGATATTATCATGAATTATTTCTTCGCGGGAAAGTATTTCTTGCCCATCGTATTCATCGAATTCGAGTGAAGGGTACGATATGCAGGAAGAAAAGCAATCCTATGACAGAGCCAGACTTTAGTACCATGTCACCCATCCTTCCAAACTTTGGTGAAGAAGTAATGGAATATAACTTAACCTCCTTATCTCTCGCTGGCCATGTCGAACAAGAATGTGATGTGAACGGCAAACATAAGTGTCTTCTAGCGGACGGTACGAACTTTTCCTTCCATTGTTCATCAGAAAGAAATGAATCTCTTAGCTTACTTGCGGGATTGAAGCACAATTCTCAGATCTTCCTTGATACTTGCTTGAATAATACCGCTGATCTCGACAAGTTGGGACAATCAATTATGCTTTCAGGTGTCAGAGTGTCAGATAATAGTCATTCTGGTTTTCCTGACAACATCGGAGATAAAAGCGACTTTTCTGACATGCTAATGCACTTGATCTAGCTTTAATTACATAGAATTCTACCTTTACTTGTTTACATTCAACGCACTGGTACTCATTCACTTTCTGATTAAGCTGCTTTTTGGTAAAATTAAGGATAGCTGAAAAAAGGAGTAACTTTGAATAAGCATGCATATTGGAGATGAAGACCAGATATGTATATTGTAACTTTTGAAGTCACAATCTCAACTTTGAGGTGAAAAGAATCTACAAAGCCTCGTCAAAAATTAACAACATTTACTCTTATCCCTCTCCATACAGTGAATATCATTTTTCCGAAGGCGTTGTGTGAAGACAACAGCCTTATTCTGTTGCCACTTTTACTATCATCTATTTTTCATGCTTGGCTACAAAATCACTGAAATTTAATTACATTACATGTATCGCTTGCCAATATTTTCTTGTATCACGTTTCATGATACATACATTATTTGTGTGTGTGTTGAGGCTTTGTTGGTTCTTCGTATTTGTTCCTCATTGTTTTTGTTGTTGGTCAATTTATCCACGCGACGCAAAATAAGCAACCCCATTTAACTGTTTACGCCAATCATTCTTCTAACTGCCATTGCGCAGCTTTCTACTGTGTTTGTCAATTCATCCATTGCATTTTCTATTCTCCTTAGCAAGAAAGTACTTTATCTGATAACTTTCACTCCATCTTTCTTTTTCAGCTATTGAATTAGTATATATGCTATCCAAGCTGCTATCTTGTATTCCTAAAGGGCTTAAAAGCATATTCAAATTCTCGACTAGCCTCTTACTTAAATCTGGATGTGAAATGAAAATTCCTCATGATTTCTTTTTAATTTTACTCGTAATGAGACCTTAAAAACTTCTCATATCAGTGATTGCATTGAATGGCTTTCAAATGTCCTTCTTCTCTCAGATAAATATTTAGTCATCAATGGACATTATGGTGATGTATGCATTACCCTTTCAAATATTTCTTATATATTGCTATGATTTGCAAAGAAGTCCCATATTATGATTCAATTTGTGTATGACTACTTTATCTCAATCTAGCTGTTTAAACAAGCGTATTGGCTGATCCATTGAGGTACACACAGAAAAATTGCATAACTCTTTCTTCATATATAGTCCAGGAATTGTTGAGTTATTTTCAAGAAGGAGACATTTGTTCTTGAAGTCATCAGTAAATTAGATGTCCATCATTGAGCTTTTATGACTGACGCTTAGCTCTATTGCAGAGTAGTACCCAGATTTTTGTTGGTTACCATACTTGATGGCACGCATATCCAATTCAGGACTACCAACAATCTCCGCATTAAGAGATGGAGGGTATTGCCAAGACTGAGTTGTCGTCTTATTTCTGCCATAGCAGGCTAACAGCATTCAATGTTTCCAAATCTTTTGCTTAGCAAACTATGTCAAAAACACGAAGCTGATTGGGCAGTAAAGTAGCAACTTGATGACCAACAGCTGAGTTTGCGGCAGCTAATTGCTATAAAGAGTCTCTAAATATAAACCCTGACCCTTCAAGACGTATGCTATGTCAATTTATAGGGATTGCTAGAATTAGGTAGTAATTTATCGATACTTAACTGGAAAATACTCAATGGAATTCATCTCAAACCAAATTTGTTGAAAATTGCTACACAATGGAACATGGCAGCAGTATCCTTTTCCCATTGCTCATACGATACATCTGCATAGGGAAAGTCAGGGATCCATCGTTGGGCAATCCATGTTATGATGAGAAAAATGAACAAAGTTTCAGATTTTAACGTACTGCATATGATGACCAACAAGATGGAAACATATAAGTATCTTAAGATAAACTAGATAGCGATTGAACCCAACTTAGAACTTCATCTTGAGTTTTGCCTCCCAGAATAAGTTCATAAACAGTATCCGAGTGACCAATATCTGGTAAAATACGAAGTGAACTCGAGACATTCTGATCTGAGAGGGTCGCATGCAAGTCTCTGGATGACTGATACGGTACAGTCGTATCTAATTCTCCATGCCAGAGGGCAATGGGTGGTAGATTGCGCAGCCCACTATCGTGCAACAGTTGTTGTGTTTGTCGTGTAGGTGATGATTGTATCCATGATTCTATAGACCCACCACAGGCAGGTGCCATGGGTGAAATTTGTTCAACGCCACGTGATGCTTCGTATTGATAATGCTCTACAATATCATAGACACCTGATAGACCGACAATTCCCTTTAGGATGCTATTGTTGTTGAATAGACGTTGGAATTTCCCCTGTAATGTCGCCAATAGGATTAAATGTGCACCGGATGAATGTCCGATTAGTATTATATCGTTGTTTTTGGATGGATTGTGTCTCTTGGTTGTTGTGACGGTAGCGTTTTTGGTAATTGCCTCCAAGGCAAGTCCTAAATCGTCAATTTGATCGGGAACATTCGCATCCGGATATGTCCGATAACCCACAATAGCTACGCGATATTGTTGTTGAAGAAAAGGAAGTGCCACCAATCGGTATTGAACTGGAAATCCACTTCCCCATGCACCACCATGAACAAAAACGATCCATGGTCGACTGTCGATACTGTTGTTGACATCCTCATCAGGTTGCATTGAAGGCACATATAGATGCACTTGTTGACTTGAATGAGATCCGTACTGTATAACTGTAAGAGGATTCTCTGCTGCGGCGGTGTGATGAGTATTCCCACCCAAGGAGGATAAATAGAGAAAGTCATTCCATGCCTTTGGATAGGTACGAAAAAATGTTGGTGCACCCACAAAAATCGTCAACATATGAATGACAGAACGGAAAAATCCTGAATCTCGTAACCAGTGTTGCCAATGGATGGGTAGGACTTGACGCATCCTTCGAAATCCATCATCCTCCGGATATTGTGTCCATGGCAAGGATGAAGATGTTGTTGTTGTTGATAATGTTGATGAGAAATTATATTGTTGTTGTTCTTGACTAGACAATATGGTTGATTCAATAGTAGTCAATGATTTGGATTTGCCATACGTGGCAAATTGTTGTTGCGTCCAAGGCACTTTTCTATGTGGTTGATACATTGTCGTTGGATAACAGTGATGTCTTCTAACATTTGGACATTGTAGCCATGGTATCGACCATGATTGAACAAAGTGACATTGATACAATAAACTAGCAATGACTTGGATCGCAAAAAGTTCTAATCCACTTGAACCTTTCATGAATGACAGTTGCATGGTGGTAGGAACAAAGGCTTGATGCTGGCGAGCGAATATGACAATGTTTTTCTTCCATTGATGACGTGGCTAGTTTCAAAAATCCCCAACCTTACGTGAGATAACATGCATTTTGAATCAATACACAAATTGTGTTTGCACTGAATACAGGCAATTCAAGAGCAATGCTTAAACTGCCAAAAATAGGAATTTGATCAAGGTGGTTGCATCTCAATACTCACAATGACATGTTAAGACCCTGTCATCATTAATCATTGGGATATCAACTCTAGACAAGAGGACAATTTTACAAAGGATTGAAAAGCAAGATGGCAAACAGCGCCATCCCACTATCAGCATTTCTGAATATTCATTTTACGTTTTACAAGGATCCATGCATTAACTCAAAAAGTAAATTTCAAGATTGTGTCATTTCCGCGATTGAAGCAAAGTCAATTGTAGCAAGCAGCTACCTTCCGATATCAATATTCCTTCCAAAGAGGTTCAATTAGTAAAAATAGAAACCTAACTTCCCATTCTAATGTAAATTGATAATAATGGAATGGTAGAAGAATTGATAGACTTAGTAAGTGGGAGTGACTAAACGACATATTGGATCAAGAATCATGTATGTTTACAGAAGTTGAAAGAGACTGGAACAAAAAAGAGAGAATGAAAGAATTTCTACAGGTCTTTCACGAAATATAGAGCATCAAAGTATCTCCATTACATCAGCTTAATTGAAATGTTGTTGGGTAATACTACAGCAAACGTCAGTAACAAAGTTGTTGACCAAAAGTCAGTGAAACCATTGGATTCATTAATTATTATAGCAATATATTCTTTTGCTTCTGTGAAGACTTAACGCTACCTAAAATGCCCTACGCAATTATTTAGACTCACTTCTTGTCACGCCGTTACTAACAATCTAAACGAACTCAACGTTACTCTAATTCAGAATCGGTATGGGGGGTACCATATGTCGTTCCATATCACTCTCGTCCTTATTCGCCATAGCCTCATCAATCCATTGGTTCATTTGTGCCTCCATCGGATGACGGTCTAATTTTCCCACATAGGGGTACTTATCATGTAGTTGAAAGAAACTTAACCAACGTTTACCCTCTTGAAGTTGTGCGTCCGTCAAATCCTCTGCTGTCTTTGTCGGATCTGATGCACAACTTCGACATCCTGTACTCAATGCATACGTGACATCCCGACCGGGGAATTGTGGATACGATCCTCTTGGACCATAAAATTTTTCTCCCGCACTGACATCGTAGATACGACCAAAAATACTAATCAATAAAGGCAAATCATCATTACCATTCCCATATTCCCAAAGTTCATCCAATGTATATGTGGGGACGTTGCTATTCTTATCTTCTTCATCTAGGGAAATTGAACCCAATAGTGGATCTTCCTCTTGATGCAACAATAGGGTCATAAGTGCGACACTCTGATCAGCAAATCGACGTTTGTAGGCCTTGTGACGACCAATATCACGAAAGACTCCCATCAAAAATAAATTAATTCGATCCTTTTGCCATTGTACAGCAACGCTAGAGCCTACGATACCAATCGTGGTCCATATAAGCCAGGAATAAGGCATTGTGTTAGGGGGAAAGAGAGGTGATTTTTTTGTTGTTGGAATTATGTCAACAATTTGGTATTGGAATCTTCCCTACAATAATACACTACGAGTTCGTTCTCCAGCGAATCATATGAGAAGCCATGACCATCTTAATGCCTGTTATCAATCGTGGCAAATCTACATATATGACAAAATTGCTCAAAATTGTCTTAAAGAAAAACAGCAACTTGTAACTTTATTCAAATAAATTTATTATTATAGCGTTTGAGGACGTCAGAAAACAAATGTTCATAATCAACTAAACAAGTTGAGTTGATTCCCTAAATTTGATCCAGGAAAAATCACTCTTTCAACTCAGGATCCCTAGAAAGAGGCTCATTTAAATACAAATGGTGCCTAACTCTAGGAGACACCTTTCCTCGAGATCCTAGAGGCAGAACATTTGCCCGTATACTCAAAAGAATATATCCATTCATGTGAGTACCTCGAACACCAGTGCCAGCATAACCTAAGCCAAGTATTGTGAACCTTTTTGATGGAATAATAGGAGAAATTGATAAGAAGCCGATTGATGAACAAAAGCTGCAAGCCAGTACATGTGAGTTCCTATAAAGTTCCTAGATCAATCAGTGGAGCAGTTCCTGCGAATTTAGATAGCTAGGTAAAATGAAGTATACCGTAGATGACACATTAAATGACCCTGGAATTTGACCTAAAGTGCATGTCATTATGAAATAGAGAAAGTGCATTTAAGTTGTTTTGTCTAAATGTTTAATTATGAATGCCAATTACGTTTTAAGCTCATTCAAGTACTGAGTTCTACAGCTGTTTGTTGATCTACCAATGCTGGTATACTCAAGATTGTGAAAGCTTTTCAGGATGCGCCTCAAATAGCGCTTTTGTAGTGTCTGACCATGGATCCAGACCACATGTTTTGAAAGACCAACGATTTTTTCTGTTTGCAGAATTGATTTTATCATAGGCAATTTCGATAAAACTCCTGGTATTTTGTCTCTTGCATTAAAACTTGCGGATTCTTCCGAGTTACGGAAAAGTTCAAAACATGGTTATAATTTTCCTCTCTGATCATCTTCTTAAGTGGTCCAATAACTACTATATCAGCAGGTTGGTAAATTGATGTCAACATGGATCAATGAATTCCACAACCAACTCCTCTTGCTCCGGGCGACTCACATTGTTGTCTTTCAGTGCTGATTGCAAACATGTGTCGGTGCATGATCATACACCAAACCCACTTGCATTCCGCGACCCTTATACAAATCTGCAATATAACGTAAATATAAAATGTTAGTCTCTGAAGTCATCTAGTGACTTGACGTGAACAGCACAATAATATCACTTTAACTTTGCCACTGCTTCATCAATTGTTTGCTAAATTTTCCGGTGAAAATGATAAATGGACGTAACAAAGAGGAAGAAAGCATATCCATTGTCAAAGTATGTTGACATTAAATCCCAAAGCAGCAAAAACCATATCAAGTGCTGATCCCCATTGTCCACTCTGTTTCTGACAATTAGGCAATTTCCATGACCTTTCGTTTGAAAGGTTGCATATGACTGTCCGTCCATTCGGATCTCTTTCATCTTTTAATTTGGCCCGCAAATAGATGAACTTCACAAAACTAAAAATAGAATACTTTAATATTTTATTACTGGTCAAAGTGCACTTAATTTTTGTCATGGATTATATTCAAAGTGCATTTTTTGTGTGTCACGAGCCAAAAGGGCATTTATTTGTAGGGTCATATGATGTGTCATCTACGGTATAGTCACAGAAAAAGACTGCACTTTCATCGGGGCCCCCCAAGCAATATTTAGTTGACTATGAATTTAGGAAACTCCATCCCTTTTTAAAACATCAATGCACCCAGTTGTGTTTCAATATGTCATGTTGAAGCTTGTTCACGATACAGGATATGAAAAAACGCATCCTGATAAATTATTAAAATGCTTACAAACAAGCATCAGGGACCATTTACTTGGCTTAAATCAAGGCCCTCTACTGTTTGTCTATGAGTAAACACTTTTTCCAAAAAGAAATAGATGATCTGTCAAATTAGAATTGCCAGACGAGATATTCCATCAGCACACAAAAAGATTGAGGCTATGCTTAACATTAGGCTTAGACAAAGCTCGAAGAAACTATGTCAGTTCATAGGTGTAAACAACTACAATCTCAGCATGTTGCATTATAAAGATGAGCTTCTGAACCCTGTGATTAATGGCACTTATAGAGAGATTTTCAGGTTTCAATAGTTTCCAACCAATAAAAAAAGCCTGACGAAAAGTTAAAATAAATGGTTGGAACTTAGGTTCTTCTATACACCCAGATTTTACTGATGCATCTCGTCTTACACTTTTGTGCAAGATAGAACTTGAATAGTCCTTTATTTGAGTAAAGTCAAGACCTTCCCCTGGACAATACAAAAGTACGGAAGCACATCTCAATCATGGCCCTAAGTTAAAGTAAGACTTATACCTTCAATGGTTTAAAGGCTACCATTTGATTATTTTCTTCAATCTCCTGAATAGGGCACATGAAACATCTTCACACAAGATTTCAGGCATCTGTCTGTAAACTCGCGTTTAATAGAGATGTAATTCATAACGTTACTAAAAACAAATAGAATCATATCCAGAAAGGAAAACAGGACATAATTAATATATTGAACAATAATGTGATTGGAGACCAAGTCTTATTGAAATCACCTGGAATTGTCGAGAATTTTCGACATATTGAGCTTTACCATATCCAGTTCCAAATGTGTATGACAGTGTTATCAAAGAAAGCAATTGGAGTACCCACTGATGGATTATGCTGCAGTGATACTTGTAGCATGTAGCATAAAGTTAAGTGCAAACAACAACTGTATCAAAAATTGTCAATTTAACTATCTATCGGCAAGGAAGCGTGAATCTCTGTATGAATTGTTACTCTGTGATTTGATCAATAGGTATCATTCATGCAAATACCTGAAGAATGTAAGTTATCTTGAATTCATAATGTAGCACTTGAAGAGTCTCATTACGCGTCATGTATATGCTTTACAATATCCACAATATTCTGCTCTTTCAATTTGAAGGTATGCATGATTCGATCCAGTGACACCATGGCATCTTCATAGGCCAGTTTAGCCTTCTTTTGGAATGTTTCCCACTTTACGGACTCGCAAACTTGATCGAGAAATGAAAGTCGGTCGGATTCGAACGTGGGACGTTTAACATGTGTTCGATCCTGCATAGAGCATGGGCGCTTTCTTAGTCGTCGTGTTTGTTGTTGCTGTCTAGAGTCCTCAGATGATGTTGTGTTATCATCATGTGCAAAATATGGGGATCGGTTGCCAGTTTCAGGGTTAAGAGACATCCATGAGGGACCTCTCATCATTCTAAGGGCCCTTCGACGTTCATGTGCTTGTCGACGATGTTGTTTAGATTGCTGACGTGATGTATTTGAAATTTCACCATAAAGTTTGGTGCGGAGCATTGCATTTTATTGGTAAATACACTTTTTGATTTTTGATCGCTTTCATCTTAAAAGCTCTTACCTTAGAATAGGAGAGAAAGTTTGTTTCAGGCGGTATCGCGCTTTCATTCATCATTGAATTTGTAATGTTTTCACACGGCCTTGATGTAGCCTGTACGATGATAACCCCACAGTTTCATGGTATGGATAATTATAACAGTTACTGCTCACCCACATGTTGTAAAATATCCGTTGAAGTGAACTCAAATGGGAGAGATACCGCCAAAGAAAATTTATCAGAACTTTCAACACTAAGTATTTCGTGAACAAGATTTTTGATAGGAATAAATCGTTTTTCATCTTAGGAGACTAATTCATGAGTATGCATTGTTT
Organism: Fragilaria radians; assembly: GCA_900642245.1. NCBI lineage: Eukaryota > Bacillariophyta > Fragilariophyceae > Fragilariales > Fragilariaceae > Fragilaria > Fragilaria radians. Next base: position 27,928 of record CAAAJI010000296.1, read on the forward strand.
CGGAGGTGCGTTATAGGAAGTGGGAACGTTCAATTTAATGATCAGCGAATTTCACACATGCTCTTTTCAAAACATTGTATGGTAAAAATAATCATCAAAAATTGCACAAAACAATTGTCCATAGTTAAATTGCTTGAGCGAAATTGTATTCAAGCATCTTTTGGACTCTACAGCAAAAAACCAGTAGTTTCAAATAAATGGGATACATCCAACTATTTTCGAGGCAGGATCAAAGGGAGCTTGCTTTCCCATATATAAAAATGAGAAATTCTATTTAGACAACAATGTTGGGCATAGCATACAATATCTGACATTGAGTTTGCATTAGATCAAAACATCCTTCTGTCAAGGTTGTTGAGAGGACCCTTGTTAAGGAGGGTTCTAATAACATGTCGAACACGTGAAACTTTGAAATTTAGATTGCTTTACAGATAGAAAGAGATTTGTCGAAAAGTATTTTCCCCTTATTCTCATGTTGAGGCCTTTAAATGCTGCAAGTAAAAATAAAATTAGAAGATTACAATCATATGAGCGTCTTCCATGAGTTTTAAAATAATCATTTAAACCTAGATTCATGAATCATAATGTCCTTACTAGTCGGAATCAAAACCATTAACGCAACTGCGTCGAGTATTGCAATATTTGATTTCAATACATTTTGGCATAGTTGATTGTACAAGATTGGCATTTATTGAACCTTGATTCAGTTTATTCTTCAATCAGGGAATTTCTTATTTTCTTGTAGAAACATCTCCATCGCTGAATAAGAAGGAATGGTGTTTTAACAAGTGTTTCAAAGTTGCTTTGCTTCTCAGCACAGAAAATACATCATACGCTGACAAACTGGGGAATATGGGTGTATACTAGTAAAGTTTTAATTCATCACCGAAAGTTGTCCTAACGTTCACAAAAGGCTTTTCACCTCATCTCATTATTTGATGCACATAAACTTATATAAGTGCTCAATCATGCCTAAATAAATCTTTTTCAAATTTATTTTTCAAGCTGACTAATTCTTGTCATCCAAAATGTATCATCATTATGTTAAATGTAATCTTTAATCATACTGCAATCTTGATCAAGGTCAATCATGCCTTAACGAATAAATATGTTAATATGTTAATTAAAATCTGTAGACATAGAATCATACTACAATCTTGATCAACGTATAACTAGAATTACAATGTGATATATCTTCCAATATGTCTGATGTTGTACTGTAAAGGAATAACCGTCATATGGATCGCATTATCTTTTGTCTCGATTCTATATCGAAAAACGATTCTGATTCAAGACTTATTAAATAGTCTTATACAATCATTTGGTAGTGAAAAATCGTTGAGTACGTTTCAATTGACGTCGAGTCGATTGTATGGATTGAGATACGCATGTTAAAATCTTGTTCTGGCAATTCAAAGGCATGAATTACTTGATAGAGGGCATCATTGGCATCATGTAATGTCTCACGAATATCTTGAAGGGTTTTTGCCACCAAATCGAGGAAGGTGACGGTTGGGAGCGTTTGAACCCTGGCAGATTGACGTGAACTAGATTTCCTCAACGATGAGTTTTTGAGCCTCCTCATTGTCCTCCTCGATTTGTCGTCGCCATTAAAATAGTGTCGCCGACTATTGATAGAACCTCCTGATGCCGTCGTATCCAGAATACTGTGCTCGGTATCATCATCGCGGCCATTTTGATCATCGTCATCATCATCATCAAAATCATTAAAGTCTGGGAAGCAATCATTTTGGAGAAGACGACATGCTGTCGATGGTATGTCTCTAGCACAGGCTTCATCCGATGAAAGTGAGGCAGTTTCGAGAGATGTATCCACCGTTGGTCGTTCCGGTTGACGGAACGGCCATCGGCTACGACGCATGGAGTGGCTGCGAACCTCATCGTACTCTGTCATATTCGAGCGAGAAGACTTGAGACTAATTTCATCCGTCAATTTCGTATCTACTTTGGACGGTTCCTGAGGTCCAGTAACAACCACTATTCTAACTGGTCTTTCTCGCGTATTCGTTTCCATGGTACAACGACTTGCCAATGGCGTATGAAAGATTTGGATTTTTGAATTCCAATGTTTTGAAAAAGAATTATGAATGCTTTGCCGCGTTCATGTATTTGTATTTTTCCCAAGGTGTGGCAGGATGCGAAAATAAAATCGCAATCGCGTCGACCAGGCGGCAAGGAAAAAGGTTCAAGAAATTTGGTCGA
>CAAAJI010000296.1:47239-61972 GCA_900642245.1 Fragilaria radians
AAGAGTAGACCCTAGTTCAAAAGTGAACTACTCATTCTTCAGACAATCTTTGTGTCATCACGCTTCGAGAGTTGCTGCAGGAATTGAATCGCCGTCCATTAACTTAAATCTGCAGCTACAATGGCTGGTTCTTGGTACCCTAAGCATTCACAGTAGTATCACTAGCGATGTGAAATTAGTTCTCTTCATTGGTCCTATATCCTCGATTATGTCATCTCTCGCTTGAAACTCATTTTGTCTTTCTATCAAATGTGTTAACCAATGGGCACAATTTCCACTTTTGGAACTGTATGAATACAACAGGCGTTCTAAAAATATATAATTATACACCAATCATTAAAATGTATATAAATGGTTCTACACACAAAAAAACAAAGCATTATATACGTTGATGTCCTATCACAGGGGGATTTACAAGGGAGGAGCTTCATGGTGGAGACACAAGCATGCACATGAATATCGTAAGATTCCTTTTAAGGTGAGAAGCATTCAGATAGCATCCAAATGATTATGCATTGAAGGATAAGGATACACATAGATAATTTCAATTCTGGTTTTCCTAGTTCTTGTAGCGTAAGGCCTTCTTCAAATGTTAGCACCGATTATGGATTGCCTGACTTTCAACGATATTGATCTGGAAATCTTGCTTGAAATCCAAAAATATCAAACCATGACATCTATGGTTTATGTGCACCACTTTCACAGTACTTTATCTGTTGGTGATTGTGACAACTGAAGACTATTCAGCTGAGTTGGTCAAAAGTAAAGAGGGAAAGTGTCAAGATGTTGCCAGGTATTGCCTTCAATGGAAAAAAAATATCACATGCTCCTTTTGGATAGCTTCAAACTTTTACTTTTGATTTGAGAAAGTTGTCGATTCAAAGCAAACCATTCGCAATAGGGCAGAAGAAGAAAGAGGGTGCATCATTGTAATGGCTCTATTGGAGAAGACATGTATTACATCCCAAATTGTTTTAAGCTAAAAGAAAAATCAATGACTGCTTTAGTAAGGTTAATCATTAATTTTGATCCTGTATCTATTGGTAGAGCATGGCTACATTGAATTAAGGTTATCATTTTACAAAAATCATATATTACTTCATTCCAGCGTTCTCTTCCCTTAAATCTACAGTTTGGTTGGGCTCCAACTAAATATTGAAATGTAGATGCTTTGCATGTCTCCGATCAATAAATGTAGTACAGATGAACATGGGTGGTTTTCAAAGCAATCTTGATGTCGACATCACTCCAACATTCTTATTAGGGAATTTTTTTGTGAATCATCTTACTATTTCTTTTGAAACTATGATTTAATCAATATCAAGGTGTTTAAGTGTTACTGAGATCTTCTTTTATTTATATGTCTTGAATTGATAACTTATCTTCAAAAAGCATCTCAAATGCTTGTATTCTACCTGACCATTCACTTAATCCTATATTTACAGTTCTTTACATCGATCGAGTTTTGAACTCACAAGTTCGGACTTTTACAAATGCTGTCTTGCTTTTCAGCGCTAAGTCTTATTATTACAAATTCGATGACTTATTCTTGAAGGTATTTGGCTGATAGCCAGTAAAGTTGTCTCTATAACACTTTATGAATAATTACTAGGTTTATAAGAATGCTTGGTATGTACGTTAAAATAAGCAATTCTTTAAGAGAAATATAGAATAGATTTTTAAGGCTTCATGCTTCCCTTTGAATAACTTTCCTGATAACAATCTAGTCGTGTCAAAGAATTCTAATCAATCATTAGACTGATCGCCATAAAAATCCTAAACACCTTTTGGACTTCATCTAAACAGTGAAGAAATTTTATTGGAGAACTTGAAAAGAGATTGACAACATTCTTGTTTGGTGCACTTGCTGACGATGATACATCAAAAGGCAACACTAGTCTTTAAGAACAATTCACCAATGTAAAACTTAACTCAGAGCTAAAAGCTGATAAATTGGTTTCGATTCAAGCTGCAAAACTATAAACTAGGAACTTCTTGATAGCTCTCCTACAAGCAGATGACAATGAAGTTACGTGTAATGGCAACTTCAACCAAAGTGTCTGAACGAACGTTTAGCATATAATGAATACATTCGAGAATGCAAAGCTCGATCATTGTCTAGAAGGTGCAACAAGTATTTGGTATTATGATAAGCTATAACTATTTTGCTGCGAACTGAATCAAGTGGGTAAAGCTCCCTTGTCGGACGGTCAAATCAATCAATGAGAAAGATCCGGAAGACATCATCGAAAATATAACCAGAGGCATTCAAGTACTGAAGATTCCATACACTGAAAATCCGATCCCTACATGTTCTTACATGTATTCACTTTATATTATTTACAAGTATTTTGAGGCTGCAGTTTTTGTACCTAGTAATTCCTTGTGGCATCGGAGAAAAGGAGCGAAAACGGCTACTTGTGGTTCGTATCTTTTTTTCGAAAATGCGAATTTCCGGTTAAAGGTGAAACAGAATTGTTCTTTCAGTCGTAGATGCCGTCGACAAAACCTCTCATATTTGAAGACCATTAAATCTAAAGATATCTTTACGCTAGCTAGGAGGTTGCATCTTCTTAATCTCTCACACGATGCCCGATTATATTGAAGATATAGAGAATTCCGATCTATGGAAATCACTTATCGATGGCCTTTGTAACATGGATAATAAATCGGATTATATACAGCATCACTATCGAGATCGTAGTTCTGAGATCGATGACGGAACGAGTAACGCGAACATTCGGGGAGGTGTTTTGCTTCGCTTTCCCGTCATCTTACATGCCGTGCTAGACGCAGTTGAGCGCGATGGCTTCAATGAAGTTTTATCTTGGCAGCCGCACGGGAGATGTTTCATCATTCATAAGCCAAAAACGTTTGTTAGTGGTATCATGCAAAAGTATTTTAAACAAACGAAGATGACTTCCTTTCAACGACAACTGAATCTTTATGGATTTCAAAGGTTGACTAAGGGAGAAGATAAGGGTGGATATTACCATGAATTATTCCTTCACGGGAAACCATTTCTAGCTCATCGTATTCATCGAATTCGAATCAAAGGTACGGGATGCAGGAAGAAAAGCAATCCTATGACAGAGCCAGACTTTAGTAGAATGTCAACCATGCTTTTAAGCTTTGGTGACAAATCATCGGATCATATCTTATCATCCTCCTTTCCGGCTCACTATTTGAAACGAGAATGCAATGTGAACGGTAATCATGAGTGCCATCGAGCGGAGGTTACAAACATGGCATTCCATTATTCACCAAGAAATGACGAGCGCCTTAGCTTACTTGAGGGAATGAAGTACAATTCTCAGATTTTTCTCGATAATTGCTTGAATGATACCACTGATCTCGATAGATTGGGACAACCAATTATGCTGTCAAGCGCCACATCGCAAGATGGTACTTTTTGTGATTTTCCCAATATCATCGGAAATGAAAACGACTTTTCCGATATACTTACGTTTTTGATCCGACATTGAAGAAGTCTCCTGGCAAATAACGTTAATCCGCGAGGTGTTTGTGTTATAACTAGACCAATGCATTGAATCAAAAACCAAATTTTTAATACTAAGCTATCTTTCCGTAATATTCTCGTAATGATTGGTCTAAAAAAGCACGGAAAAATTGCTCATCGCAGATGCAAAAATCAAAAATTTCCCACGTAATTATTTCTGATGCAAACAGAGTAATATTTTCATCAATTGTTCCAATCTATTGTCCTGTACTTCGTGCATAGCTGCTGGGCCTTCATTTAAAAAAAAAGAAAAAATCCATTTAAGAACTTCCCATTAGATGTGATTGAGCTTTTCACAACTGAAAGATGTAATTCAATTTTAAATTATGGTCCCTATTAAGTGTATGTCCTAAAACTCCTTTCAATAACTGCATGTCGTTTAACCTGTCTCTCATCAATCATGCTGCTTTGGACCTTGCATATTCTCGACTAACAGCAAAGCAACACCCGGATTTCTTTCAGCCAAATGGACCGGTTTGATATTCGGATTTTGCTTTAGCTCATAAAGCATTCAGGACCTTTTAAGGCAAAGGGAGTTGGTGAATTGTTGACATGAATCTATGGAGCTAATTTTACGTCGCTTTCAAGCAAGCATTAGATTGATCAAGATTGTGCTGGATATCAAAACATATTGTTTTTAGATAGATGAAACGCTATTATGAAGGTGAAAATTGGGATTTGGTTGTTGATCGCGGCAGTGATAGGTTGATTGTTTTGAAATTGACTCCAGGCATTGAGTGTACCAAAATATTGAAAATCAAATGGACAAAAAGTTGTGAAATACAGTGGGACGCTGAGTATGTGGCGATTTCGGAAAGAGTAATGGATTCCTGTTTCATAGATAATTTAGGAATATCTGTGTATTTACTTATTGTAAGGGCAAGACATACTCATCCGGTATTGATTTATCAGGATTGTGCTTGTTAAAAGTGATGAAAATAATTAAAATGTGCACGTAGAATAAAAAAACTAGAGACATATATGATGACTCATTAATCACTTTAGCTAATTCAAAACGGTTACGTTTAAGTTTTAACGTACTGAATGTGATGACCAGTTACACACCAATGAAAATAGTGACGAGAATGGCGTTCAAATCCAACAAATTGATTTTTAGTACCAGACCGAATTCAGGGATATAAATTATAGGTGGATAAGAACAGGCAAAGGTTTTGCAGGATTTCATCATCAATTAAAGATTCATAGTTTTGTAAAGAAAGTAAAACAGATGTAAATATAAGAATAGGATTGGAAGTTTACAGCTCAAAGAATTGCAAACATCTAAAAGTATATGATTAAAAACATTTTCGCATTGATCAATCGTCATAACTTTCACTAATTTCTGAAAACAATTTATTTTTAGCTCAACTCACTATGATATCTCTTCTCTAGCACGTTGTCAAGTTAGGCTTTAAAGTATTGAACCAACTTGGACATGCAATATCAAAAGCCATCATGTGCAGTCTTAACTTCTATGGTTACATGTTGATAGGTTCCCAAATGAAGAAGCTATCATTCTTCTACAGTTGCATCTAAGCTTTCGGGCATATATTCTACATCCAGACTATTCATGGCGCATCTAGTCCTAGACTTGTATCTTCATGAGTTCTTATATATATCTAAATAGCCATGTGGAGCAAAAACAAAGAATTATCTCGTGGTATAACAACACCAGAAATGTCAGCATGCCTAAAGGCGCTGTTTGTAGTTCAGCATTTATATGGACAGAAATGCCGATAGGATGATATCCAAAATAAAATGGTTGAAAGAGCGCCCCAAACTTTTATTGAAATGGTGTCAGTGTCCAAGATGGTAACTTTCTCATTAAAATCTAGGATAATGACTAACTACATCAGTAAATCCAAGCCAATGATCCTGTCACTTACCATCAAGGGGGAAAAGGGGATATTTTCAAATGCATGGGTTTAGTTTATTTGGGTTTGAGTTACTAAAGGAAGACTTCAATCCGAATGTTGCTGTGCACAATTCTTATTAAGTTGGAAAAAGCCGATCTGACCGAAAGGTTTTTCATAATGTCTTGGATGATTTATATCAAAAATTATCATTCAAATAACTCCTCGATCGTTTTATCGTCTGATAAGGGCATGTTTCTTTCAAATCATTGGTTTCAATATGTACATATTAGGCGCAAATCATCATATCGAATGTATCAGTTAAGGAATTGTAAAGGGGATGTTAGTCGATCCCGTTTATTGATATTCTACCAACTTGAAATTCTTTGCTTTTAGATTTAAATCCCCGTGACGCTCAACTGAGGCAAGGAACGATTCAGGATGGCTTACAGGATAACGCAGCTTGGGTTTTTCTAACGTTCATCATGAAGGTGTGATGATACTCCCCAGGTGCCAAAGGGTCCTACTTGCAATTATTGAAGCATTTTGCTCCTGAAAGCTCACAGCTAGACAGAATCAAATGAATTTCACACAACATTCTTATAAGGACAAAAAAATTAAAATAAGAGAGGGTTGATATAAATAACCGCAATTGGATATACATGTAAGCAATTACTTCCATGTGGCTATCATTTATCAAAATTATGTCGTCAGATTTGTAAAGAAAAGGTACATTATTTCTAACAAAATGTTATCCAACTACCGAAAAATCAGATATTGTTTCTTTCGGGTTGACAAGTGTTTTTAGATCGCAGTAGCTATCTTGCTTCTTAGCACTGAGTCTTTTTTATTACCGATTCCATGACTAGTTTTGATGTTATTTTGACGCGTAACCAGTGAAGTTATTTAAATGATACTCCACGAATCAATGCAACGTGTATATGAAGTCTTGGTATGTATTTAAATGTGCGCAATTATTTTAGAGAAATAATTAGTGAATTTTCAAGTCTTTATGCTTCCCTTTAATAACTTTCATGACGACAATTTAATCGTGTCTACGAAATCATATCATTAAACTGATCGTCATAAAAATTTCCTATATGTTTACTTTGCCACTGATCTGTCACTCCCCAACCCATTTCTTTTGTACCTTTTGCACTTCATCTAGCTACTGAAGGCCTTTCATTGGAGAACCTGAAAAGGCCTGACAGCATTCTTGTTGAAGGCACTTGCTGGCGATGATACCCTTTAAATTCAATTCACCAAATTAAAAATCTTAGCTCCGAGCTAAAAGCTGATCATCGGATGTAAAGTGATTGGCCAGAACCACCTTGACAGCTGTCCTACAAGTGGATGACAGTGAGCTTATTTATAGTGACTATTTCAACCGAAGTGTCTAAATGAAAGTTTTTAGCATTAAGTGTAATACATTCGAGATGGCTTTTCGATCGGTGACTATAGGGTGCAAAACCTTGTCTTCATCATGATAGGCTATCCCTAAATTGCTGCAACCTCAATCAAGTGGGATAACATCTCGTTGTCGGGCGGCCACCCAAAGTGGAATTAATGAAAAAGATCCGGAAGTCATCGTCGAAGATGAAACAACAGTTTTTCAAGTATAGATGAGCTGCTTTTCCCACCTGTTGCATGATTGTTGCAAATCCGATCCCTAAGTGGTTTTGTACTTAATGAGCTTATTCACTTTATCTTGGTTCCTTGACAGGGCCAAAATCTATTATTTACAACTGAATTTTGTTCCTTGAAATTCATTTATTGCATCGGAGAAAAGGAGCAATTCACATTTGTAATTGAGCATGATGTGGCTTCCTGTGGTTCGTATCTTTTTTTCGAAAAAGCGAATCTTTAAGTGAAAGGGAAACAGAATTGTTCTTTCAGTCTTAGACGAATTCGACAAAACCTCTCATATTTAAAGGCCTTGAACAATTTGACCCAACGATATCTTTATGCTAGCTAGGCGGTGGCATCTTCTAAATCTCTCAAACGATGCTTGATTTCAATGAAGATATCGAGAATTCCGAGTTATGGAAATCACTCATTAATGGTCTTTGCAACATGGATAACAGATCGGATTATATACAGCATCACTATCGAGATCACAGTTCTGAGATCGATGACGGAACGAGTCACCCGAACATTCGGGGAGGCGTTTTGCTTCGATTTCCTGTCATCTTACATGCTGTGTTAGACGCTGTTGAGAACGGTGGGTTCAGGGAAGTTTTGTCGTGGCAACCACACGGTAGATGCTTCATCATTCATAAGCCGAAATTATTTGTTAGTGGTATCATGCAAAAGTATTTTAAACAAACGAAGATGACTTCCTTTCAACGACAACTGAATCTTTATGGATTTCAAAGGTTGACTAGAGGAGAAGATAAGGGTGGATATTACCATGAATTCTTCCTTCACGGGAAAGCATTTCTAGCTCATCGTATTCATCGAATTCGAATCAAAGGCACGGGATGCAGGAAGAAAAGCAATCCTATGACAGAGCCAGACTTTAGTAGAATGTCGCCCATTCTTCCAAACTTTGGTGGCGAAGTATCAGAGCATATCTTTACCTCATCGTGTCCAGCTCACCACTTCGAAAATGAATGCAATGTGAACGAGGAGCATGAGTGCCGTCAAGCGGAGGTTACAAACATGGCATTCCCTCGTTCACCGAGAATAGATGAACAACTTAGCTTACTTGAGGGAATGAATTATAATTCTCAGATTTTTCTCGATAATTGCTTGAATGATTCCACAGATCTCGACATATTTAGACAATCAATTATGCTTTCAAGTATCAGCATGTCAGATGCTAATCAATGCGATTTTCCTGATAACATCGGAGATGAAAACGACTTTTCCGATATACTTACGTTTTTAATCCGACATTGAAGAACTCTCATGGCAAATAACGTTAAATCCGTGATTATTGCGTTGAAAGCAAAGACAATGAATTGAAACTAAAGCCAACTTTTTCATACCAAGTTATCGCAATATTCTCGTCTATAAAAAAGCTCAGAAACATTGCTTATTGCAGATGCACAAAGTAAAAATGCGTCACGCATCTAATCATTTCTGATGTAAAATGTAAAGTGTTTCCATCAATTATCTATCTTTCTCCCTGCACTTAATGCATATCTGCTGCGCCTTCGTTTACATAAAAATGAAAAAAATCTAAAAAGCCAGCTACTTTCTATAGCAATTTGTGTCATTCAATAGCTTCCTGTTAGATGTGATAGAGCTGTTTCCTGCTGAAAGATACATTTCCATTTTATGCTATGGTCCCTTATTGAATTATCTGAAATACTTGCTTTCAAGGGTGGCATGCCATTTCAACCTTGTTTCATCAATTGGATGATCTTAGCCACCTTCAAGCTGTGCTGGTTCTTGCGGATTCTCAAAACAGCAAACCAAAGCCAACAATTTTTAAAAGCACCTCCCTTATGTTAATTGCTTCTTTTCCTTGCATACTTGTTAACTGCCAGAATTTGTCATCAATTTTTCAGTTTTACTTCTCTCATTCAGCTTGCAATCATCTCTTGCATCATTTCCAAAATCTTTGTTATCACTTTTTAAAACTCCAGACCCTATAGGTCTTTATAAATCAAATCAGATCATCTGCCTGCCTAGCTCAAGTCTTTTGCATCCATTTATTTGCATGATTGGGGGCATACCTAACAATCATAGAAGCCATACCATAATCTTTGAATTTTATTTTTCCTCGTAATCACCATATATTCAAGACTTGGCAATTTTTCAGTCATATTGCTCTTTGTTGAATATCGTTTCATATGATGACTTCCCTAATTCTCTATTTGTCAGACAATAGGATGTCACAAACAACTCTCGTTCAGACCAGATGCTTCATTTCATACCACCCTTAATTCAAATAGTAAAAATCTTCCATGCAAATTCTGAAGTCAAAATTTGGCTCCTCCAAACCCTTATTCCATTGCTTGAGCGTATATCAACATGTGTTCACTTTCTACGAGAAGTTATCATGGAAATTACTCAAAGTTCGACAAAGCATGATTTTGGATTTGAAGATTGAAGAACATCTGAGCCCTTAAGTTATTGAAATAAGGTTGATTAAGGAATGGTATTGCATGGGTTATAAATATTAAGAAAAGTAAGATGAAGTTTGGGGATTTTACAGTGTTATGAAGCGCCTGAACCCCCCCCCCCCTCTTTGAGATTTCGAAACTAAAACTGATGAGGATACATTAAAATCACGGATCAACCAAGTGACCCTCTCTGGTGTTGTATGTTGCCTTAACTCTCATTAAGCATTCAGGATCTGATTTGGCGACTGTATTTCGTGAATAGTCGAAACTAATTTGACAGCCAATCAAGAAATCATTAGATTGATTCAGATTGTGCTGGATATCAAAATCTATTGTTGCAAGGTGAAACCCTGTCATGAAGCTGAACACTGGGATTTGGTGGTTGCTCGCGGTAGTGATGGGGTTGAGTGTACTGAAATCGAATCCGGGCTTTTACCTATTGGGTGTCATAAAATGTTGGAAATCAAAGGATCAAAAAAGTCTGACACCATCCTGCAGTGAGGCAGAGTATGCGGTGATTTCTGAAAACGTTATGGATTCCCGTTTGCTTGAAAGCTATACGAATTTCAGTGTACTTACTTATTGTAAGGGCAAGACATACTCATACATATCATTTCATGAGAGATCAACTATATAATGATTAATCAAGTTTGAGTTTGTAAAATCTGATGAAAATAATTCCTATATGCATGGAGAATGAAAAAAGCACTAGAGACATGAAACCACGTTTTTGTGAAGATTAGTGATTGAATATTCAAGAAAAGAAGAATCTCAGAATGTTAAATCATTATTCATGAATCATGTTATCTAGTTCAAAATGGTTAAGTATAAGTTCAAGATATAATACATATATATTTGATGAGTAGTTACACACGAATGACGAGAATGCCATTCAAATCTAACATTTTGATTTTTAGGACAAGACTTAAATTTGATGTAAAGAGGTCCCCTAACTTTAAAAAAATAATGTTAGTGTCCCAGATGATAATTCTCTACTGAAAGCCTAGGATAATGACAAAGTAGTTGAGTAGATCCAGTGTCAATGATCCCATCATTCCTAGGCAATAATGGGGCAGGAGGATCATGCGACCGGATGAAACTACTCGATTTTTGTGGGACAGGGATTTTTTTCCGGGTCTTCGCTCATTCCTTTAGGTTTGAGTTACCTTGGAAAGAATTCAATCCGAATTTGTTGTGTCACATAGTAGGAAAAAGCCGATGTGATGCGAAAGCTTTTTCATAATGTCTCGGATGATCCATACCAAAATCTAGCATAAAAATATCAATCCTCATTCTTCCTCTGTATATCATCTCCTTAAAGTCAAGTATGATGACCGAATGTTCTCCGGATTACTCCTTATCATCGCATGCTATTGTGAAGTGGCTATTCATGTTGTTACGTCTGTTGCTGATATTACCCTTGGTAACTTCTCATGGTCATGACTTTGGACCCGAGGCATTGACAAGACAACATGGATTATCGATCCCTCAAACATGTATTCAAGTGAATAACAAACGTAAACGATGCTACTATACTTTCGTTCCGGACTGTGCCAAGGGTCATACTCCGGTCGTATATGATATTCATGACTATGATGATAGTCCACAATCACTTTCGGAACGATCGGGATGGTTGCGATTGGCACAAAAACAATGTTTCATTGTTGTATGGCCTATTGTAAGTAACATATAACTCTTATGAAGAATCCTTGTCCATGTGAATTGTAAATGAATAGATAAATATATTGTATTCTAACGTTATGATTTCGAATTCAAATTAGGGAACGATGGATTCTAATGAAGTCGATGCACCATGTTGGTCTATGCCAGGTGGTATGGTAGTCCGTGAACAACCACATAAGGAAACGACTGCGTCATGTTGTTGTCAAAAGAATAACCAACCCATTTTTTCAAAGGATCAAAAAATCACCAACAATGATGACAGTATATTATCTGATACTACATTTCTGCGAGAGATTGCTATTCATTTAGTTCAGGACATACCTCGAATGACGACAAATCAAGTAACTGTAGATACGAAACGTATCTATCTGAGTGGTCATGGCAATGGATGTTGGATGGCACATGCCATGGCAGCATATCACTCGGATATGGTGGCTGCTGTTGCATGCATGCTGGAATGACGTTAACTGCCATTGAACCACTAATGGATAGGGATCCTTACGAACCTGTCCCATCCTGGACGATTGTTGGTGCATTGGATGAAATCGTTCCTCCCAGTGGAGTCATGATATCATCCAATGACCATGACAGCGACATGGATATATGGAAATTTCCTAGTCCTCAGACAGGATTTGAATATCTAACCAAACTGCACGGGTGTCAGGAGGTTATCAATCATGCCATAATGATACCCGAAATGGATATTCCAGACTATCCATTGGCGGGTGCATTGTATGTACAGACAGCCCAACATTGTTCTACCAACAATGCTGTTGTTCAACATTTGACACTTGCGACGGCTGGACATGATGTCTACCAACAACAACGAAAGGATTACAAACAATATACAACAACGACCATGTCATCCTATGAAGCCGAAACAACAATTGATACAACTCAATTGGCATGGGAATTTGTAAAATCCTTTCAACGTAATCAAGAACCGGAATTACAGTCCACCATAAGGGAAACGAAACAAAAAGACAGCAGTATTCAGAAAACCATTTCAAATCATGAAAGTGATGATTCGGAAAATCCTTTGTGGATGATGGCAATACCGACGTCAACAACGACCATAATGGCATCTCCACCTACAATCAAATCCAGCAATCAAGTGATTGAATCAGATTCAAAAAATACAATCAGTTATGTCAACATGGAAGAATCGGATGGTGACATTAATAAGGGAAATGAATCAAAACATAATTACGACATTTCACTACAGCAACGTCAGGTCGACTTGGATGATGATATGATTCTGTTACCTTCACAGGATAATAATCAAAATGATTCCAACCTGCATATAAATCAGAAATCGGTAACAAGGAAAAGTCTTCGAGGAAAGATTGTATCAAGATTTGATTAATGTTCTGAATGATATCCAGACCAAGTTTATATATTTTTCTCTTCATTATTCGAAGTGGAAGGGTGTAAAGCTCATCTGGTGTTGTTTCTTGAATATGTCATGTCTCACATATAACACGTTCGTATTCATGTTGGTGCGATAAAGGCTGGATACTTCTATACATGATGATCATGTGATATGTGCTCCCACCTTTTGTAACTTTCAATACTTCTCACTTACGAGACAAAAAACCTACACTACCCTAGTCCCATGAGTATCATGTCCTCGAGGAATGATACTTGGAAAATCGATACTGGGAAACTATACATGTATAATATACAGTCTGTTTACCTTAAATGGAATTTTTCTTTTTATATATATTTTCCTTAAGTACCTAATAAATGCCACAAAATAATGCTTCCAAGCTGCATTTGAACACCATTCAATGGGTGTAGAGTTTCTCAATTTGAGACTGTTCTTGAGGATCAACATCATTTTCCCAGGATTATGGCAAGAAAACACATCGTACCATGTATGTATAAATACTTTTCGATATTCATTTAAAAAGTTATGCAGTATTGAAGTGTTGCATTTTGATTGTACTTGAATGCACATAAAAATATCAAAGTCATTGTGTCGCTAAACCTTTAACACTTAACTTATACAAGTATTTCCGTTATCACCCCCGCATGGGAATTTGAGTAACATTGCTTTCGGTGTTTACAAACACTCTGACACGATTTTCGCGAAAGTCCATAGTTACGGGAGAGCCCTCAAGAATAACAAAACAGTTACCCTTTACATCTGAAGCCAGCCCCTCAATCAGCTTGCAACAAGCATCTCCATTCATCCCCAAACACTCGGGCCAAGGGCCTGTCGAACCACCCGATGAAACCTTAGGGCAGGTTAGATTATTGTTGCATGTCCATTTCTGAGTGACACAATCACACCGAATTTTCGGAAATACTCCGACACCCGTGCACATTTGACTCGAAAAGAAGCACGTCTTGCTTTTCTTTGCACACCTCTCACCTTCCTTCGGAGGCACATCACCTCTTTGGTTACAGCGACGAATCGTTGTTTCTTTCACGTATGTATTCACCGTATCCCACCAGGGAGGCGAGACGCCATTCCCCGGGAGGGGCTGACAAAAAGGCTCGCCATCTGGACCAACAACGCATGTACTTGCAGCATTACAAACAAAGTTCCCACTCTTGCATGGATCAGCGACGCATTCTACTGTACCGCTTGGAGTTTCCACACAGTATGGTGCCTCACTAGAACACTTCACATTGGCACAGGTGATGGGATTCCCTGGATTTCCTGGAAGAGGTTTGCAAAATGGATTTCCCTTTTCATCTACTTCACAAGTACTTGCCGCATTACAAATGAAGTCACTATTCAAACAAGGATTTTGGATACAATCGGCACTTCCATTTGCTCGAATGATACAAATTGGTGCCTCAATCGGGCATGTAACTGCAGCACAGCTAACAGGAGCAGGTGTAGGTAGATCTACACCAGGAGTAGACACACAAAGAGCTTTCCCAGTAGTGCTTACAACACATCGAGTGTCCATGGGACAAACATTCTTGGTAGCGCAGGGATCTGCGATACATTCGGCAATCGGAGGACAAGGAGTAGTAATGCATTGAACAATCCGACCGAAGCATATATCTCCAGGCTTGCACAAGGTAGTCTGACAAACATCCTCGACACACTGAGCATTGCCTTGATCATCCAAAGCACACTTAGGAAACGCCGAGGAACAACGCACCAATGCACAGGTATCTGAAATCACTTTTGACTGTAGTTGGCGAATTAGGCTTTTGTCATTCTGAGTATCTTTACCTGCCAATATTGTCGAGAGTATCGAAGCTTCGGTCAAAAGAAACAGAGCAAACAACAACTTCATGATTTAAAAAGAGAGTGTAAAGTTGAAAAATGAACAAGGATTGTATTTCACTTAACTTAGTACAGTCACGAACATCCTATTCTTTCTCAAAACACTAGACGTTAACGACTCGTGTTCCGATTGATTGTAGGTAAAGAAGATGCACGTTTTCCTATAGCAAAAATTGTTTTGGTTCTGAGTGACATTAGAAACCGAAGTAATTTTGCACTTTCACCAAACGGGACTACACGTGATTGAGTGATTTTGTTAAACCGAAGTGCCATGAGAATTGTGACTACTAAAAAAATCTATAGAAATCTTTGTTCGGATTACAATGACACACATCTGTTATTCATGAAACTGTC